>MU784177.1:68731-90623 GCA_026770625.1 Nicotiana glauca | reverse complement strand
CTGAACTTAGGAATCTGATTTGGTTATAGCTGTATTGGATTTAGACAGAAATTCCAAAACTGAGTGAAATGCCACTTTGAGCATGTCTAAGCCATTAGGGCAACCCATAATGTGATACACCCTGGAAATAGTGGAACCTGCTGTTACAGCAGGGCACTAACTAGTGTTTGGATATCAGAAATTTTAAAATTAGGAGTCCCACACTTAAACAATTAAAAATGGGAACAGCAGGGTATCCCAGGACTCCTATGTACTTCAGCAGTACTTAAAAAATGAGACCCATACTTAGACAACTGAAGGTGGGAAAATAGGGGAATAATATGGGGTTCTATTTAGTTTAAAATAATTAAAAAGAGACTGCAGGGGCTGGGGCAGTGGGCTATATAAGTGATAGACAAGAGATAGGAAAGGGGGGACACTCTATTACAGATTGCTGAAAACTTCAGTTCTAGGGGGATTACACATTGCTAAAATCTTCAGTTCTAGTTGGAATTTGGATAGAGTCTGGGACTGATTGTTGGTGATTAAAAAGAGTCAGAGCTTGAGAGTGAAATAGGAGTCAGTATTGAGCGCAAAAACAGGGGCTGAAACTTACACTAAGGTTTCAGAGTTAGGGAACCAATGTAGGTGACCTTTACATCAAGAGGTCAAATTTTTTAGAGTTGTATGTGATTGTCGTTTGGTATTGCTTAGTGGTGGAACCTGCTACTGTTTTTTTGGGGTTTGAACACTGTTTCAGTTGAGTGTTTTGGTCTTCTGTTGGTTTGAGAGTGCTTGGTTTCTCCTGCTTGGTTTCAAATCTTTCTGGGGATTTCTGCTACTGTTTTCTATTGGTTCTGCTGTGTTGCTGAATTTGTATTGTTGTGTTACTGCTGTTGTTGTACTGCTGTAATTGCTGCTGAGCTGTTACTGATTTCCCTTTCTCATTTTGCTGTTAAAACTCAGGTACATAGCTGTATCCTTCACAATTTGTAAGCTGAACAATATTGAAGCATGAAATACAAAAATGAAAAGTTGAAGTTCTGGAATATATTTTAAGTTGTATTCTGAAATCTTAGTTGTACATATATTAGTTAGTTTCCTTTATTAAAAGCATGTAGTCATTCGGTTATGTATAACTGATCATTTGGTAGGAAGTTAGTTAATGAATGCTCCATGCACCTTTAGTTAAGAAGGGGTGATGTTGTAGTAACCATGTTCTGTTAGTTCTTTATTGTTTTGTCAAAGAAGCATGTTAGATACCCAACAGTTACTTCATCAAACAAATGGCATGTTTTAGAAACTTTTAGGAATGTTGTGCAGTGAGGTATTGTTAATTTCAGCATGCAAATGGCTTAGGATTAAAATTGGATTTCCAAGTTCTTCCATTCGAATAGGATGCCATTTTAAAACTCGCAAAAATCTGTTAATGAAAAGAACATCATTTTACCTTTAGTGGCAAATCATGAACATGTGTAGAAACCATTAGTTGCCCCTTATACGTTAGATCTGGGCCTATAACTGTCGAACGGATTGCTCATATGGTATCATTTTTGATTTAACGAATCATGTTCGAAACTTGACTATAATGACTCGTAAGTGTAAATAAAGTAGGACCTTTTCTTCTTTCATTTTTAGAGACGAACGAGAAAAAATGGAAAACTATAGATTACTTTAGGACATCCTTTAAAACAAAGGAGATGAACCTCGCCAAATAAAAATGAACAAATTGCGGGGCCTTCACAAAATATATATTAAAGATACTTAGACTTCGGGATGAGCTGCTTAGTGAATTGCACAGCCTTCCCCAAAATAATAAACGCGTTAGAATCTTTAGGCGCGTATTTTAATAACATTACCTCCTTAAATACGGGTGCACATTTATGTGACCCAAATCCAAAACTCAACGAAGTCGAAATGTATCGATAATCACGGGTACATTAATTGTGACGTGGTTCGAGATGCATTTTCACGACGTTGCAATTCTCTTTAAAAATAATAAATACTAAAAGTGGTTTATTAGCCTTTGAATAATAAAAGAGGTGAGCCTCGCCAAATAACATGCAAATTGTGGGGCCCTCAATAGGTGGTTATTTTAAATGCTTAGATTTTGGGACAAGCCGTTTAGCTAATTTTATGGCCTTCTCAAACTAACGATACGCTAGTCGCTTCAGGCGCGCCTTTAATAGTTTATTTTCTTAAACTCAGGTGCACATTTATGTGACCAAAATCCAAATCTCAACGAAGTCGAAATGTGTTAAAGGCCACAGGCGTACTGGTACGGTGTGGTCCGAAATACATTTTCACGACGTTGCAATTCTTTGTTAAAATAATAATGATAATATTAAAAGCGGTTAAAAGTTAAAATTTGCACATAAGTTAAAACATGTTATAAAATCAGATAAATAAGCCAAATATGACAATTGAGCGACCGTGCTAGAACCACGGAACTCGGGAATGCCTAACACCTTCTCCCGGGTTAACAGAATTCCTTATCCGGATTTCTGGTGCACAGACTGTTAAACAGAGTCATTCTTTTCCTCGATTCGGGATTCAACCGGTGACTTGGGACACCATAAATCTCCCAAGTGGCGACTCTGAATTAAATAAATAAATCCCATTTCGATTGTCCTTTAATTGGAAAAACTCCCTTCCACCACGCCCTTCGCGGGGTGCGGTAGCGCCGAAAGGAGGTGTGACAGGTTGTGCTATGAAGCGATTGATATAATTGAGACATCTTAGGAAGCTCATCACTTCCCTTTTGCTTTTAGGTGGCGATAACTCCTGAATATCTTTGACTTTAGACGGATCCAACTCGATCCCTCGATGACTGATAAAGAATCCAGTAACTTTCCTGTAGGAACCCCAAATGCACATTTTGCGGGGTTCAGCTTCAAACTGTACCTCGTTAGCCTGTCAAAGAACTTTCTCAAATCTGCTATGTGATATGCGGCCCTCTTGGATTTGATAATGACGTCTTCTACATACACCTCTATCTCCTTGTGTATCATATCATGAGAGATGGTTTTCATGACTCTCATGTAGGTAGCCCCAGCATTCTTTAGACCAAATGACATCATCTTATAGCAGTATACCCCCGAAGGTGTGATCAAAAGTATTTTCTCCGCGTCTTTTTCATCCATCCAGATCCGATGATAACCTGTGAAGCAATCTACAAAGGATTAGACTTCATGCTTGGCACAGTTGTCGATCAAACTGTGTATGTTTGGCAGTGGAAAGTCGTCCTAGGGACTTGCTCTGTTTAAATCTCGAGAGTCAACACATACTCTGACTTTCCCATCCTTCTTCGGAACTAGCACAATGTTGGCTAACTAGGTTAGGTACTCGACCACCCTGAGAACTTTGGCTTTGATCTGCTTGGTAACTTCCTCCTTAATTTTTAGGCTCATGTCTAGTTTGAACTTTCTGAGTTTCTGCTTCACTAGCGGACATATGGGATTAGTAGGCAACTTGTGAGCCACTATGGACATACTCAAACCAGTCAAGTCATCATATGACCATGCGAAATCGCTTCATACTCTTTTAGGAAACAGATGTACTCTTCCTTCTCTGTTGGTGACAAGTGAATACTGATGCGAGTCTCCTTGACGGTCTCGGCGTCCCCCAAATTTACTGCTTCGATTTCGTCCAGATTGGACTTGGGCTTATTCTAAAAGTTTTCAACTTCCCTGATAACTTTTTCAGGTATTTCATCTTCTAAATAACTATTCTCATGTTGTGTTGCCTCGTTACATGTCACAGTCACCGGTTCATCAGGAAAAGTAATAATAACACTGTAGAAAGGAAAAGTGTAGAAAATAGTAACGAATAATAAAGAGCAAATGCATTTGATTGAAACTGGAAAAAACATCCGGACAAGTACAGCTCGATGAATCGAGCAATTATTTTGAAACAAGTAAATCTTAAAACAAAGTTACTGAAAATCTTAAATGCCTAGATTGGCTATAAAATAGAATCTTCTAGGCTACCTAGAGGCTCGGCGGGGCCGAGATGGTGTGGCGGTCCAATTCCTGAGAATAGCTCCCTTCTTCACAGTCTGAATAGTGAGGCCTTCTTCCTCCTCCTCCTCCTCAATTATGGACCACTCCAGTCTATCGAAAGCTTTTTCTAAATCAAACTTGATGAGCATATCAAAGTTAAATTTTTTTGAACGTCTAAGATAGCTTATAATTTCCTGAATGATTATGGCATTATCATTAGTTCTTCTATTTTTCATGAAGCTAGATTGCATAGGACTAATAAGGAAGGGGGAATGATTTTAATCTATTGGCAATAATTTTAGTGATGACCTTATAAGCAGTATTGCATAATCCAATATGCCTGAAATTTTTAAGATTGTTAGCATTAGGGAATTTTGGAATGAGACATAAATAAGTGTTATTTATACCACTAGGTAGGGATAGGGATTGTGTGGGAAAAACTTTGTAACAATAAGATGTAAAGGAGTCTTTTAAAATATGCCAATATTTTTGGTAAAAAATAGGGTGCATGCCATCCGGGCCTAGAGCTTTAAAAGGTTTAAATGAAAAGATGACCTTTGTTACTTAACTATTAGTAAGGGGGTTGTCTAGACATTGTAAGTCAAGTTCATTCATAGTCGAAGGATCATAGATAAAAAATTAAATAGGGGAGACAGTGTGAGTACTTTGAAAGGCCTCTCTAAAGAAAGTAAAGGAGTGATCTAAGATTTTGTTTGGATCTGTTATCCAATCTCCTTTATCATTAGTGAAATACATGATGGCATTACGACGTTTACTATTAGAGGCCATAATATGAAAAAACTTAGTGTTGGCATCGCCATCATTTAGTCAATTACTCCTAGATCTTAACTTCTAAAAGCCATGCTCCATATGTAAGATATTGTTATATTCTAATTGGAGTGTGGACTCGTGGGGAGAAGACTGGATTTCATTGAGTCTAGCAAGAATTTGCCTCTTTTTTTAAGATATCCCCAAAGGTTGAATTCTTCCAATGAATAACATCCTTGGTAAAAAATTTCTGGGCATCAACAAGGTCTTTACCTAACCAATTTTGTTTAACAATATTTATGAAATCAAGGTATCTACACTGTATAGTTTCTAAACAAAAAGGTTTATCATTACTGTTACCATGCCTAGGTTTCAAGTTTAACATGAGAAGATTATGGTCCGAATGAGTTTTAGGGAGATGAATCACTACAACCTTAGGTTAAAGATCGATCCACTCCTTGTTCACAAAGATTCTATCAAGCCGTTCCATAATTAACCCCTTAGATTTTTTTTCTATGGTTTGACCAAGTGTACTTTCAACCCTTATAACCTAAATCTAGTAGTTTACAGTGATTAATGCTTTTCTAAATTTCTTTGCTACGTATACGATTAATGTTATTACCACCAAACTTATCATTAGTGGTAATAACATCATTAAAATCCCCCCCCCCCCAAGGAGGCATGGGCCATTGACAGTATTACTCAATTTTTCTACGTTATTCCACATCTCTTCCCGTTTAAATAATTTAGTACTAGCATAAACAGAAGAAAAGAGCCAAGTAGTTTTTAAATAAAGTACCTCTATTACGGCATGAATTTCTTGATTGTTTCTAACAATGTCTTGAACTTTGACCACATTTGCATCCCAAAGTAGCACTATACCTCCTTATTGACCCTTACTAGGCACCTAAATCATTTAAGAAAATCAAAATCACTTAGAAGGGATATGTGACTTTCCATTCTAGATTCCAAAAGAGTAACCATGCAAGGTCTATGAGTATCAAGCATTTCTATGAAATTTCTCATTGTTGACACCCCGAATATTCCAAATTATTATATTGGTAGGCCTATACATATTTGGATGATTTGGTGGTATCCCATTTTCCCTCTGAGTTTGACGAACTGGGCTCCTCCTTAATGAAGGAACTAGGATCATGGCATAATTCCCCACTGTTGGGTCTTGAGGGGGTCTCACATCCCTCGAGAACTTGTGTATGATGTGGGGAAGTTTAGAACATACCTTTTTTTCCTTTGATCCCTGAAGAAATAGACTTTTACTTCATTGATTATTGAAAATTCTAGGACTGGACCGGATCCCAGTAGGTTTACTTCTTCCTCCTCGTCCATCTCTACATTTTTTGGTTTTTGTGCATTGAGAGGGGGTTGAACCTGAGGGTTCATTGGAGGGATCTTTGTTTATGCAAGAGGTAGCTATGGGGGTGGTGGTTGTGCATGTTGTGGGAGTGGTGCATGCGGTTGTTGTTGATTGTTTTGTGGAGCTACTGTGTCGAAGGGAGTTGTCAAGGGAATAAAGATAGGGTTCATATTGTTGATATCTCCTGGGGGGAGAATGGGGGATCTACTGGGCCTTGTTGGGACTAGATGGTATTGAAGTGAGGTGGGAGACTCCATCGATTCCTCATGGATTAGGCTTGATTGAGGTTTAAGGAGGGAGCTAGTGGATGGAGGATGTTTTTCAACCACACATGGTTGAAGTAGTTGTTCATGGCCATATTCATTCCCTTCGAAACTAGTTGAGCTAGGAAATGAGAGTTTTGTAGAACTATGATTGTCTCTTGACCATTGAGAATCATGTTGAACTTATTGCATGACCCATCAGGGCTTGCTCCACCCATGAGAGGGGTTGATGATCTTGTGGTAGTGGTGGTTCTATGAAGAAAGTTTGGTTGTTTATTGCTTGATTTTTGGGAAGGGGTGATTTGGACATGTTTAGATCTCTTTGGTGTCTTAGAATTTGCACTAGACGATAACGTCATCTTTTGAGTGATTGGAATTGTCAAGAGGAAGAATAGGGTTTATATGAGTGTTATGAGAGTAGAGGTCTAGGTTTTTGGTTTGAGTAGTCGAGATGGATGGACAGTGAGTATTGATACCTATATTGATATCAGCTAGGTTACTTGAGGCAATGTTATTTGGAAGATTTTCCTTAGATTTTGTTAGGGAAACGTGGTGGTGTTAATTGGCCATCTGGGTTTGGGTGGAAAGTTCTTTGGCCACGTGGTTGTATATTGTGGCTGAATGATTATCTCCCATACAACTAGGTAACCTAGTATTAGTGGTGAGGTGTGTTATATTAGAGGATTTATAGGAGATTGAGTGAGGCAGACATATAGAATTAGGATGATCTAGGGTATCATTAGTAGTAGATGGTAATTATGGCTTTGCATGTAATTTAATTGGGTGGTTTTGGGGTCTACCAAGTAGACGTTCATTGGTTCATTGTTAGCTACGTCAATTGTCATACAAGAATTGTCGTTAATTCCTAGGCTCCCAACGAGTTCATTGGTGGTAGTTGGCGGATTGTCCAATGCACCAAAGGAGTTGCTTGTGTCAATAGTATTAACATTTTGATTATCATTATTAGTGGGTAAAAAAGCAGTATGATTGTTCCCGTTGAGATTTAAATTACTAGATAGAGGAGGAAGGGAGGACTTACCAGAAATGGGAATTGAATGAACCTTTGTCATACCATCATTGGCTTGTTGTGATTTTGGCTTGTACATAGTCTTCTTTTTCTTGGGGAAGGAAACAGTTTTCCAGACATCTTCTTTGGGCAGAGGAGATCCCTTTTGCATGTCATGACTTGGAGTGTCTAAGTTCTGCGATTGGCTAATGGGATTATCTCCTTTTGAAGTGGACGATTTGCTTCTTTGTATCATGTAGTTGCAAGAGGCCATTGAATGCCCTAGTCTACCATAATTCTTGCATAAGAAATTGATACCTTCACAGTGAATTTCTTATTTATGTGGTCAATGTAAACAAATGGAGTGACCGGAACCTCCAGTGGGACTTCAACGCATAATCTAGCATAACAACCCCTTAGGGTAGAAGAGGTGCATGCATCGATTTTTAAAAGCTTACCAATTTTGTTTTTCACTTTTGTGAGGATTTGTCTATGATAAAACTCAGTTGGTAGTTGTGGTAAATGAATCCAAATAGCAGCTAATGAGATCCTTGCTTTTGAGGCAATAAAATTTGGTATCCATTTCTGGACAGATAGGAAGTGGCAGAAAATGAACCAAGGACCTTTATGAAGTACTTTTAACATGCTATCTTCATTGTTAAACTTTGTAATAAAATAATCATGTCCTAGGTCTATGAGTGAAAATTTTTCCTTTAGTTTTCACAAGTCTTGATTTTTCCTTTTGAGTAATTGGTGTTGCATTCTAATTTCTTGTAATTTTATTATCGTAGAGAATTTCCATGGAGAGTAGATACTATGTAAATCTTTTGGAGATAGATGAATTAGATGTTCATCTTTGGAGTAGGGCATCGAATTGGCAAGGCCGTTGGGAGGTGGTAGAGGAGGTTGATTATGTGAATCAATGACCATGTGGATTTCCTCTTCCTGAATCCCATCAATTAGTTTGTCCTTGAAACTTTGGTTTGAAGGCATAGCGGTAGTTAGGCATTGCATTTGATCAATGTCAGGAGGCTTAGGAGGAACGAGTTAGAGGTTTTTGGATTGTTCATCGTTAAGGTTATAGTGAGAAGATGGAGGTTCTCTCTCTATTGCTTGTATTTTTTTAGTACTTTTTTTTATTCTTTCTTCTTTTTGTTATCCTTATTTCTTATTTCTTATTATTCTGATTTTTTTGGTTATTTCATTCTCTTTATTTTTATTTTGGTTACCGGCAGCATAAAATAGTGGTCATCGGAATTTCACAAAAATTATTTTTCCCGCAAATTTTTTTTCCCGATCTAAGTGTGTGTGTGTGTATATATATATATATATATATATGCGTGGGAGTAAAAGCAAAGAAATAAAAATGAATATAAGCTGAGAAAATTTTTTTCAATTAAAATTTCGATATATTATTTTTTTGTCCGGCGTGGGAAGGTTTTCTGATGATGAATTTTATCCCTAAATCTGAGTGTATTTTGCTTTGCTTATGAATATATCTTTTTGAGAGTTTAATTTGTGTGTGAAAAAGAAAAAATGGAAGTAAAATGGTTAGACAAAGTCGCCGGTGAATCAATATCCGCCGGAATTAAAGAAGAAACGAAAAGAAAAAAAAAAGTAAAAGAAAAAAAAAGAAAAAGGAAAAGGAAAAGGAAAAGGAAAAAAAAAGTAAGAAAAAATGGTAAAAAAGATTAAAAAATAATCTAAAATTATTATTTCTTGCTTCTCACTCTCCTTTGGGAGAGTGAAATACAGACACTCTGTCATGTCAGCATTAAGGGTGCAAATATTTTTATTTAAAATAAGTTTAGGAGGGTAATAGGATTCTCGCAAATTAAAAAAAGTGTGTAGTTAGGAATACGGTATAGGTGAGAGGGGTATTTATGTATTTTCCCAAAATAAAAGTCAGAAATAAAAGGAAAAAGATATTAAACATAAAGCATATTATTGTGAAATTGATATAAAGGAGGAGGTCAAGGGATTAAGCTAAAATGAGGTTTTGAGGAGTCAAAATATAACAAAAGCTTTCACACTGTAAGGTTTTTGCATGCAGTTCTCTTCAAGTTCGACCCAGTAGTGCAGGTTTTGTATTTCTTAAAAAAAGGTTTAATGTATATATATAATTTAAAACTCGTACTCGTTATTTAGCCCAATATAGTTACAATATTACACGAAATGAACCTTAATTTAATGACAAATGTAACATATAGGAGTATTGAATATTGTGTAATCGTATATTGAGGTACTCTATTAATTAATTTATCAACTTGAAAGTGGTAGGGCTTCAATTCCGAATTTTAGCTAGTGTTTGGCTATAGATCTCAAATTTATTTTGAAAAATCTGATTTGAGTGAAGTTTAATTTGAAGATGAAAATGTGTTTGGACTTGTTATTTCAGAACATATTCCACTTTTTATTTGAAAAAACATGGGGGCTAACTTATACCCACAAGTTCTAAAAACTATAAAAAATACCCAACAGTACCATGCAAATAAATTTGCTATCTTGTATATACATAACCTTCAACAATAACATTCATTATCATTATCACAAACCATATTGCTGAACATAAATAAGTTTGGTACAAAATTATCTTTTTAATAACTAACACAATTACTAGCTATTACAATTCGTCAAATTGCAATAATATTACAAGATCCATCGGTCCATAAAAAATGATCGTAACTAGCTATTCTGTAATATAATTATCACACATTATACGAACAATCTCCTCACGACGAGCATGCATTTCCCTGTCAGATGATCGAGAAGACGAAGCGATATTGTTACTTTGAGTCGATTGTTGTTCAGTTTCACCAACATCCATATCATCATATTCATATTCGGTGAATATTCCATCGCCGCTTTGATGTTCACGCAAAAAATTATGTAATACAGCACAAGCAACTACTATTTTCAGATATGGTGTAGTTGGGCCTTAATAAATGTGAATTTTTTTATAAAATAAAAAAGTTTGGGGTAATATTGAGAATTTGAAAAAAATACAACGGTCATAATTTGGTCTATTAGCTGAATTTGAGATTTCAAATATGTGATTTGAGTTTTGGCCAAAATGTGGGTCAAATTTATGGCCAAACATGAGATTTGAAAATAAATTTCAAATTAAATTTGGAAAAATGTATGGCCAAACATGGGCTTAGTCAAGGCTTGACTTTTTATTTTACAAATTTTAACATGAAACTTTTATCAACTTTACTATTGATTAATTAAAAAAGGAGCAATATTCTACCAAACTATGGAGGAGAATACAGCTCTTATGCATAATCATCACAAGCTGTCATTATTCTTATTTTTCTTCCTATTTGCTTATTTTAACCATATCATGCTTGACAATTTATTCTTTAGCATCGTACAAGTGATTATTTAAAGCAGACTTGTTTGCATTTGTAGTTAGGTCGAGCAGTAAAATTATTGGCAGCCAAAAAGAGGTAATTAAACAATCACTATACAGTATGTTTATATTCTTTAATTAAGCTTAGGGAAATAGAAGATCGTCCAATTTGGATTTAAGATAATACACCAATAAGGGTTGTGGTGGAGTGGTAAGTACTCCTTCATCATTAATTAGAGGTTTCGGATTCGAGCCCTTGTGTATAGAGCCGCCTTTGTTAAAGATCGCTTTACCCCAAATGTAGAACTTTCAGGCGCGAATTCAAAATTAATCGGGTCCCAATATGAATACTGAACAGCAGGTGGGAAACAAAAAAAAAAAAAGATATTGCAAGGAACGAACCTTTCTTCCAGCCCTAAACGAGATAACTACTGACTATATGATTAAAACAAAACCAAATCAAATTTTGTCAATTTTAAAAGGAATTTTTATATTCCTATCCCACTTATGAAACCTTTTTGCCCTGCATGTTTAAGGTTTCACTTAATTATATTTAGCATACCAAATTATTATTTATATACCATATCTAATTAAGGTTATAATTAATGTGATATTTTATACTTCTTAAATTAAGCACTTACGTTATTTGACAGTACTAAGTACTAATCCTCACTTTCTCTCACCTAAACCCTCATCCTCATACCCCTCCACGTTCTTTGTTTTAGGGAAGAAGTTGAGTTAAATCTTTGAAATGACAAACAGAAGAGAGAATGAATCAGAATTGAAGAAAGTCAAAGACTCAGATTTCGTTGATCTATTTTCTTCTTCTTTTCTGTTTTGCACTTTCATTTGGCTTATTTTGTTATTGACTTTTAATTACTTTCTCACGTCGATCAAAATCAATTTTTTTTTTTTTATTAAAAGTACTTAAGGTGAAAAATAATTATTTTTTGATTAATTAATTTGAAAAGTATTTTGACCATCAATTAGTATTTGGGCAGGCTTTTAAAAACTATTTCTAATTATTTTTCTAAAAGCTATTTTTTTTGTTCCAAAATAGTTTCTGCTTCTCCTCAAAAATATTTTTTTTCTTCTAAAACCTTGGCCAAACACTTCAACTTTGAAAAAAATATAATCACCCAAAAAACTAGGTAAATATTTGTAGTTTTTTGTAGAAATTTTGCAGATAAAGAGCAAATTATAGAAAAGTGAAATCCACAATTAATCTGCAAATTGTTTACAAAATTTTACAAAAACTATAAATTAACTATATTTAACCTACATTATAACTACAATCTGGAAACAATTTACACATGGAAGTTCTTCGAGTTGGAATTGGCCACAACTACATTTCTTGTTTTCTAGACACACAATGTATCGCTTCACACCATCCAATACAGTATGTATATGATCTGTTGGAGCCCTCACCTACATTTTCAGAACAAACACAAAGAAAAAAAATTTACAATATTAAAAATATAGTATCTACAATATATCTACATTTTATCTACAATTTATCTACAATTTATCTACAAATTAACTACAAACTATAAGTAAACTACAATTTGCCTACAATTTTTCTACAATCTGGAAATACTGTATATTAAAATATTTTTTTCCTGCACCAAATAAAGAAATTATAGTCAAATTATAGATATATGTAGTAAATCTGTAGATAATATCAAAAAACTAAGAAGACCTATTGCTGTTATTTTTTTCTTCTTATTTTTGTTTTTTTCTCCCTTCTTTAAGTTATTGTCAATGATTTGCCTTTGAACTCTCCACTTTATGTCCATTTAATTGGTAAATCTTAGAAGCAGTTAGTAGTTGAATATTTTCGTAGTTTTTGTAGCTGTTAGTAGTTCAATATCTGTTCGTTTTTTTTTCTTCAGAATTTGAATTATAGTTCTGGAGAAAAAATTGCATATATGAAATCTCATTTCCCTTTTTAAAGATTGAATTTAATGTAGAATCAATTATCACCAAGAATCTCTCCTTAGTTTTAGCGCGTTTTTAAGGAATATTCTGATCCATTAATGCCTGATTTTCGAAGGGTACAAATTTTGTACGTAAAATGTGGACTGGGCGGGTAATATACAAAATATGCACATTTTTTGTAATAAACTTTCATATATGGTATAGGAAGAAAAAAATCCCATTTTAAAATTAAAAGTTAAAGCCAAATCAAATAAAAAAGAAAGCATTTGGCATGAACCTTGGTTTGATATAGACCAACTAGTCAAGATGTTAAGTGAAATGAACCTTGGTTTGATGAATTAAGTTAGTTGTACGTGTAACAAGAGTATTAATTATGTATGTTAATCATATATTTGAGGTACTCTTTCAATTATTTGAACAACGTGAAACAAGTGAGGGTTTCAATTTTTATTTTTATTTTTATAAAAAAAAAAAAATTACAAGGGGAAAGGAGAAATGAAAGAGAATTACAAAAAAAAGAAATTGAACACACAACAAGGTGAAGTTCATATAGCTAATCAACTGAATAACTAAGATCATTCTCAATTCTGAAGTTCATAAAAGTGAACAATTTTTTTATCCGGTAAATTATGAAAGGTATATTATATCAACTTTACTTACTCCAATTAAATAATTAAAAAGCAGGAAATTTCTATCAACTTTGGAGGAAAATACAGATTTTATTGTACGACCATCACAAGCTGTTCATATTGTCTCATTATTATTATTATGATTGGTTCCAATTTTTCTTCTTGCCTATTTGCTTCTTTTAACCTTATCATGTTTGACTTCTTATTCTTTGTCACTGCATAACAACAACAACAACAACAACAATAGTCCAGTATAATCCCACAAATGAAGTTTAGGGAGGATAATATATACGCAGACCTTATCCCTACCTCGAGGGGCAGAGAGACTGTTTTCAAAAGACCTTCGGCTCAAAAAAGTCACAAGAGACGATATACTAGTACTATCAATAGACTCATAATAAAATAACATAAACTACATAAAATAACATAACATAAAATAACAAAATAACAATATTATAAGAAATATAGGAAATACGAAAAAGATAATATCCAACGGATATATTGCCACTTCATAATTAATTATTTAAGGCATTACTTGTTTATATTTGTTAGGTCAAACAGTAAGGTGTGACGTGTCTTCTTATGAAAATCAACACTCAAAAGGAGGCAATTAATATATAATGATTGTAAAGCAAGTTTGTATTCTTTAAACTCCAAGAAATAGAACATCACCCAATTTGGAGTTACAAAATGGTAGTAGTATCTCTATATTCTTCACATCACTCTCTTAGATTCTAATACCTAATGCTAATTACCCACTAACACTTTGGACTGAGAATAAGAATTTGTTCTAGCTTTTATAGTGGATTAAATTGTTGAAGGGATAAAAAAAAAGGAATATATTCTAGCTTTATGAGCACAATTTCTACGGTATATAAATTCTTTTTAGTATATATAAAGTGGTAACACAAAGCCACTTTACTCAACTCTTTAATCAGTGTATAGCATCTATATATCATATAAATATATTGTCTGCGCATTGTTTACTGCAACAAAGACGACCCAAAATTAATCCTTGTATTTTTTTTTTTTTTTGTTCTTTTATCTTCTGGAAGGATATGGGTAGAATTGATTAATTGACTGTAGATTTGTCGTGAAATAATTTTAAAATGAGAGTGTCATCCAGCAAGTAAATTCTTCTCCACTCTTAGTGGCACTTGGATTAATTTGGTTTTGTTAGTTAAAAAACAATGTTCTGAAAAAGAATGTATGGTTGGATAACTTTTAAGGAAATGGTTTCACAGACGACATGTAATAATAAAACTGAAAATTATGAATTTATGATAATGTTTCTGTCTAGGTCAACTTCTATTTCATCAACAATAATAACTGCGCCTTTATCACAAGCAATTTAGTGTTAACTATATGAATTTTTACTAGCCATACCATTTCATTTTAACTCATCTTAGACTAGAAGCGGTCATGATATTCGATATAAATTTATCATCGCTCATAAAAATTAGTTTGAAAGCTTATGCTAATATCTGACTGTCTTTTGGAGATATTTGCAAGTATATATAGATAGTGGCGGCCCCACATGCACCAAAAAAGTGTCAAGTCGACATTCATTCGCCGGAAAAATTATATTGTATAGCTCGGTAATATATATATTGACACCTCTTGACTTCTTGGTGAGTTTGTTTCTTTGTATTTTGACTCTTCTTAACGAAAATCCTGATTCTGCCACTGTATATAGAGATCTTGCCAAAATTTTCAGATGCCGATAAACACTCTCCCCACAGTGTGCGTCGGCATGTGCCTTCAATGGTGGAGGCAGGATCTCACCTAAGGGGTTTCAAAAAGAAAAAAGTTACAAAGGTTTGAAGCCAGTGGGAATTGAACATATAACATTACAAAGATATTGAACCTCCTTGACCACTAAGTTATACTTATGGGGTTGTGTCAAGGGGATTCAAAGTAAATTTTGACTTATACATACTGTGTATTTTTCAAAAAAAAAATTGACTATTAAGTATTTGTGATAGTTTTTATAACTTATGAGTTTAAGTCATGTTTCATATTTCAAAAAAATATATATATATATATGTTTTGAAAACTGATGTCCAAATAAATTTTTATCTTCAAATCAAACTTGACTCAAAATAAATTTTTCAAAATAATTTGAAAATTTATGATCAAACTCTAACTTAATTAGAGGTTTCATTTTCGAATATTGAGAATGAAAAAATCATGATAAAAAATAAGAGAAAATGAAATCACGGCGATGAAATGCAGAAAAGTGGGCCACAATGAAAAAGAAGGTGAGATGAGTTGGATACGAAAGAAGAGAACAAAAAGAGTGGACTTTTAACGCAACGCCAAATTGGAGTCAGAGGGGAAAAGGTTGTCTGTTAGGCAAAAGACACAGACAGCCTTTGCGATGGGCCCATTTTTCAGAATCAGTCCTCGAAAAAGCACAATATCTCCCATTCATATCGGATTCTATCCATGGGCTTAAAGCAAATTGTGGCCCACAACTATTTTACCTCTGCCTAATCTAAGTAGGCGTTTGGCCATTAGAATCGTAAAATTTGGGGAGGAAAAATGATAAGAAAAAAAAAAAACTATTTGAAAATAGAATTGTGTTTGGATATGAATATAATTTTGAATTGTTTATAAATTTTGTGAGTGATCAGAAAATAAAAAGTTTAAAAAATAATTTTTTCTGAGTTTTTCAAAATTTTTGGAAATATCTGAAATTCATCTTCAAGTGAAAATAAAAAAAAATTATGGCTAAACACTAATTTCAAAAAAAGTAAATTTTTTTAATGGCTAAACGGGACCCGAATTACTATTATGTCCTCATATTTATCATCTTCTGTTTTACCCATGGTTTTTCGATGGAAATATACCGTTTTCCTGATTTCTAATTGATAAAAACTTCTGGTTTTGTACCAAATAAGATATCAATTATATAAATTCGTATGAACTATTTTTTAAATTTAAAGTTCGAAATCATATTATAACTAATATTCCATCTATTTAATTCGTCTAAAAATATAATTTACTTTTAAAAATACTAAGTAATTTGATTCTTACAAATAATTCTAAAAATTCTACCCGTAATCCATAAGAGGATCATGGGATGGGAAAAAACGTACGGACAATGAGATTTGTACCACAATTTGTGTGGTAGAATTTTATTGATATCACTAGACTATAAGATTGATTTATAAGCCAATGCTTATCAAACTTTATGTAACTAATGATTAATCCAAGTTAAGATTACAACAACAACAATATACTATGGGTGTTTAGCGGGTGGGCCGTATCGGGCTGGGTAGGGAAATTAGTCCCCGTACGGGTTATGGTCCGGGCCGATTACGGGTTCGGACATACCGGATTTAACGGGTTGGGGTTCGGGTTCATCCGGGTAAAAGTTGACCGTAAGAGTTACGGGTTCATGGTGTCGGGACGGGTTATTGTTAATATTATTTTTTTGTATTTTGTATTTTTGTATAACTATTGTAAGTTATATTAATATAAAGTAAAAATATAAAGAATACAATGAAGATGGGAAAAATTGAACTTATAAATTGCAAGTGCTACATTTATTTCAAAATTACGAAATTGAAGTTTGCATTTAACAAGTAAATTAACAAAAAAATAGTAATTTTAAGCTTAAATATGTGTAATAATTTTAAAATAAAAAATTAACAAAAAAAAAGTAATTTTAAGCATAAATACTTGAAGTTTGCATAATAATACTAAATTAATCTAACAAACTAAAACATTAAGTATAAATACGTCTAATAATTTTAAAATAGCACAAATTGTCTCAAATCAACTTAAATACGAATTTCTGAAGGACGCTCAAGACAATTCTTTATATGCCTCCTTAAACTGCCTATGCCACACTTTAGACGACGATTTAAGACTAGACCACAGTTCTTGCACTTTACTTTCTGAACTTCTTCATTTTCTTCTACCAACTCAAAGTGTTCCCAAACATATGAGCGCACGCTAGAAGTATGAAGCATGATTTAACTTGAATTGAGAATTGAGAGATGAGTGAAAAAATGAGGAAGAGAGGAGGTGTATTTATAGTTTTTCAAAGGGAGTTAATTTTTTTTTTTAAAAAAACCCAAAAATTGGGCTAAATGTCAATTTCAGCCGTTGGGCAATGACCATATTGTGAAATGGACCGTTATCAACGGTCAGAATCTGAGGCCCAAGCTTTAAAAAAAAGTTACCATTAAATCGGTATGGGCCGGGCCGGTTACCCGGATGAACAATGTTGT
Source organism: Nicotiana glauca (assembly GCA_026770625.1). Classification (NCBI taxonomy): domain Eukaryota; kingdom Viridiplantae; phylum Streptophyta; class Magnoliopsida; order Solanales; family Solanaceae; genus Nicotiana; species Nicotiana glauca. Next base: position 73,071 of record MU784177.1, on the reverse strand, counting down.
TCATTGACCGGATTTAACCGGTCCAGTTAACCGGTGGTTCAAACGTGAACGTTACAAACCGCTCTACCCCTATAACCCAGCCCCACTTGGCCCCCTTCTGCCGGTTACGGTTTTAACCGGTCTGGGCCGGTCCAGAAACGGGCTGACCCAGCCCGTTAGACACCTTTACAATATACCCAGTATTATCTTATATTGTGGGGGTTTGGGGAGGGTACTGTGTATGCGGACATTACCCCTATCCTTGTGAGGATACAGAGGTTATTTCCAATAGACCCTCATCACATTAATGAAAATATAGACAAGAAGGGACAATACCAAAAATTCATATAAAAGCAGAATAAAAACAATAAGATAGTAAGGTGATCAACAATGAAAGAAGACAACGGTTAGTCATAAAAATCTACTACCAACAGAAAGGGAGACTGTGTTCCAATACTGTTATTATGAACTCTCCATATTACCTACCCTACTATCCTATCCCGACCTTCATACCTTCATATCAAAGGTCACATCCTCGGTCAGCTGAAGTTGCGCCTTTTCTTGCTTTCGGCCTACCTCTACCTCTCCGTAGGCCCTCCAATGTCAACCCCTCACACCTCCTTACTGGGACGTATGTGCTCCTCCTTCTCCTCACATGAGCAAACTATTTAAGTCGCGCTTCCCACATCTTTCCCTCAATAGGGATCGCACTGACCTTGTCGCTAATAACCTCATTCCTAATCACATCTATTCTGGTGTGCCCGCACATCCATCTCAACATTCTCATCTCTGCTACCTTCATCTTCTGGACATGAGCATTTTTAACTGGCTAACACTTCGCCCCATGCTACATAATTGGTCCGACCACCACTCTGTAGAACTTATCTTTAAATTTTGGTGGCACCTTCTTATCACACAAAACACCGAAAGCGAGTCTTCATTTCATCTGTCCCACCCCAACACGATATGTGCCATCTCCATCAATTTCCCCACCCCTATGAATAATAGACCCAAGGTACTTAAAACTTCCTCTCTTAGGGATGACCTACGAGTCTATCCTCTCATCTCCTTTCCCTCCCTGAGTCTCGCCACTGAACTTATACTCCAAATATTATGTCTTGGTCATGCTCAACTAGAAAACTTTTAGACTCCAGGGTCTGCTTCCATACCTCTAACTGCACGTTCACACCGCCTAGCGTTTCATCAATCAATATAATATCATCCGCAAATAGCATGCATTACGACACCTCCCCTTGGATGTAGCGCGTTAGTACGCCCATCGCTAGGGAAAACAAAAAAAGGGCTTAGTGCCGACTCTTGATGCAACCCCATTATGACCAGAAAATGATTAAAGTCCCCATCCACTGTCCTCACTTGAGTCTTTTCTCCATCATACATGTTTCAAGTATTTTTGTGAAAATTAAGATTAATTTTCGTGAAATTAAATTCAAGTCAACTAAATTCCAGGCAAAGTGTGTAGGAAGGTATTCTCTATTGAATTCAAGAAATAGTTCTTTTTGGGGTTTTCGCCCGATGTCGATATTTGCATTGGAATCCGATTATATTCAGATTCACGCTGCGTAGGGTCCCGTTAGGGAGGAATCGCTCCCTACCAAGGATTTTTTCATACCCAAGGCTCGAACCTGACACCTCTAGTTAAGAGAAGAGCATTCTCATCCACTGTACCACATCAAGTTGGTTGAATAGAAAAGGAAAACTAAGAGCCCGTTTGAATTGGTTTGTTTTAAGTGCTTTTAAGCCAAAATAGCTTTTAAGTCATTTTGTAGTGTTTGGATAAAATAAAAAAAATGCTTTTAATCACTTGTTTTTAAACTAAAATAACAAGAACAAGCCAAAAGCCGAAAATTAAAATTCCTAACTTATGACTTAAAACCTATTTTAACTTAAAAGTCACTAAAAACAAGCTAATCCAAACGGGCCATAAATCGAACTCTAAAGCCATGTAAACTACACGGGGAAATTTTGGCTACCGTCGTATGATGATTAGATAAATCTTTTTACTCGTAAAATATGGCTGATTTCATAGCCTAGTCATTCAACTTGAATTTTATTGTCATTAAAGTTGCTATTTTTTTTTTTGAAAAATTAAATCATGAAATTTACTAAACTACATCTTAATCAAAATATTACCCCATTTGTCTAAGTATTACAAAAAGTCATTAAGATGAAATCAAATGAACATATTACATGCTACTTAAACAAAGTTGAATGACTTTCTGATATAAACAAAATATTTAGTAACTTGACGTGATTTTATTTTTATTTTAAATTTTAATTTTCTTCCTCCAAGAGCTCTCCCACCTTATTCTTGGGTGATTCGAATTCATAACTGATAATAGGTGAATTTGACTGTAATCACGCCTTAAATAATCACCTTCTTATGTTGTTTTGATGATAAATATGATAACAAAATGCTCTTATTAGTGTTTTTCATGATTTGTGGGTGATAAATGGCTAAGGAAGGCTAAGGAGCAATTTTGGAGTCAATATTGGAGAAAAGAGGCCAAATATGCAAATTCCCATTGAAGTCACGTCATACCAGCCCTTAGGATTCAGAGGGACTGTTTGGTCGCGGTAGAGGTGGAAGGCTGCTGCGGAAGCTCAGAGAATCAGAGGGACTATTTGGCCGCGGTTCTACCGCGACCGCAGCAGAACCGCGGCAGGCGATGACAACTTCAGGGGTCAAAGTGTAAAAATGGGATATTTTAGACCTAAACCCTATTTAAAACATTAGACTTCGCCCAAGAGAGGCATGTATTGATTTTTAGGTTATCTTGGCAAGGGAAACTATTGTGAGAGATTTCTCCAAACATCTTTCTTCTTTTCTTTTGATTTTTATGATGAATTCTATTCTAGTTTATTTACCCATAGCCATGAGTAACAAAATTTCTTGTCTAAGGTTTTGATGGAACCTATTGGGTGATGAACTTCTTGTTTATGTGAATACAAATTGCTAGTTTAATCTCTGCTTGTTCAACTTCGTGTTTGTTGTAGTTAATTGACAGGATCCTCAATTAGCTGTGCCTATTTAGTATGCATAACTTGGAAAAAAGTACATGTTTAGGTTATTATTGAACAACACCACTCCTAGATTATTAGAGGAATCTATAATTGCGGGTTTAAAGGCGGGATTAGGGATAACGAAGCATTGGGTGTAATCTAAAGTGAACTGTGTTAATTAAAGTAAGTTAGTGTAACTCGGGAGAGTGCAATAGTAAATTACTGTGATTACTCAGGAGAGATTTACGGTAAGATTAGCGTTCATGATTGATAGAGAAGTATTGGTAAATTTGTATGAGCATAAACAGAAGGGATTCCATCAATAGGGGAAATCATTACCTTAGCTTTTTCTCATTATTGTTTACAACATATTTAGTTTATTTTACAGTTATTTAGCTTTCTACAAAAGTAGTTATTAAGGAAACACTCAACTGAGTTTTGAATATTTGGAAAGTTGATTCTGAAGAGTTAGTGGGTCTGAAGATAGTAGTTGATAGGTTAACTCTCTGAGGATTCGACCCCGAGCGTAATACTTGGGTTATATTTGCAGCGACCGCATTGTCCTTTTTACACGGCATAGTTGGGCGTGATCAAATTTTGGCGCCGTTGCCGGGGAGTTAACGGAATTATCAATAGCCATTGACAGAAATACAAAGATTCTTATTGTAGTCAGTTTTCTCTCTACCCAACTTTAGATTGAAAATTTGACGATTGTTGACTTGGTTGCTCAGGTGCATGCCTAGAAAATCTACGAGGATTGAAGAACTACTCGAAGGACTTTTAGACCCAGAGCAAATATTCCGGGCATTGAACCGTGACAACAAACAAATTACACAATACCAACAAACACTCAAAATCGAAATTAACATGGGAGACGTAAACGATCCCAATAGAAACGTCAGGAATGAGCAAGCTAGCTTAAATGCCAGGGAAGGGGCACCTCCTATGCCTGAGGGTGCACTATATGACTGGGCACATCCAACTGCTGACAATTTGGCTACTGCCATTGTTGTGCCCGCAATACAAGCTGAATCGTTCCAGATTATAAACAATATGCTACACTTGTTGCAAAACAAGGGACTCTTTTCTGGGACACAAATAGAAGATCCTCAGCAGCACTTGAAGAACTTCCTGTCTATATGCAAAACACAAAGGAAACCCAACGTGACTCCGGAAGCAATCAGGCTATTATTGTTTCCATTCTCGGTGACAGGAGCTGCACAGGTTTGGCTGAATTCACTCCCTATCAACTCTATGGAAACTTGGGATGAATTAGTTAAGCAATTTCACAACAAATTCCACCTGCCCAACAAAACTGCTCAACAAATTGATGAGATCGT
>MU784177.1:15266-48185 GCA_026770625.1 Nicotiana glauca | reverse complement strand
GTGAATGCTCTTTGCTGAGAGTGAGTGAATTCTTTCTATATATGGTTCCTTGTTGTTGAATTTTATGTGTGTGGAACCTTTCTTAGATTTTGTTTATGTGAAGGCATGTGACTTAGGAATAAAAAGTGAGTCTTCAAGTCTGTTAGAGCAATTAGAGTGAGCAAAAGTGTGTCATGGCATGAGAATCTGCAAATTGAGTTAGGATTGTTGCACTGCTTAGGTTGAGCATTGATAACAGCGAGTCTGACATATATTGGGGCATTACAATGAAAAGTTAGGCCTAGAAGTGTGATTTAGTTTGCTCGAGGACGAGCAAAGGTTTAAGTGTGGGGTGTTGATAATAGGTGAATTTGACTATAATCACGCCTTAAATAATCACCTTCTTATGTTGTTTTGATGATAAATATGATAACAAAATGCTCTTATTAGTGTTTTTCATGATTTGTAGGTGATAAATGGCTAAGGAAGGCTAAGGAGCAGTTTTGGAGTCAAAATTGGAGAAAAGAGGCCAAATATGCAAATTCCCATTGAAGTCACGTCACACCAGCCCTTAGGATTCAGAGGGACTGTTTGGCCGCGGTTCTACCGCGACCGCGGCAGAACCGCGGTGGAAGGCTGCTGCGGAATCTCAGAGAATCAGAGAGGTTGATTGGCCGCGGTTCTACCGCGACCGCGGCAGAACCGCGGCAGGCGACGAAAACTTCAGGGGTCAAAGTGTAAAAACGGGATTTTTTAGACCTAAACCCTACTTAAAACATTAGACTTCGCCCAAAGGAGGCATGTATTGATTTTTAGAGTACTTTTGCAAGGGAAACTATTGTGAGAGATTTCTCCAAACATCTTTCTTCTTTTCTTTTGATTTTTATGATGAATTCTATTCTAGTTTATTTACCCATAGCCATGAATAGCTAAATTCCTTGTCTAAGGTTTTGATGGAACCTATTGGGTGATGAACTTCTTGTTTATGTGAATACAAATTGCTAGTTTAATCTCTATTTGTTCAACTTCGTGTTTGTTGTAGTTAATTGACAGGATCCTCAATTAGCTGTGCCTATTTAGTGTGCATAACTTGGAAAAGAGTGCATATTTAGGTTATTGTTGAACAACACCACTCCTAGATTATTAGAGGAATCTATAATTGCGGGTTTAAAGGCGGGATTAGGGATAACGAAGCCTTGGGTGTAATCTAAAGTGAACTGTGTTAATTAAAGTAAGCTAGTGTAACTCGGGAGAGTGCAATAGTAAATTACTGTGATTACTCGGGAGAGATTTACGGTAAGATTAGCGTTCATGATTGATAGAGAAGTATTGGTAAATTTGTATGAGCATAAACAGAAGGGATTTCATCAATAGGGGAAATCATTACCTTAGCTTTTTCTCATTATTGTCTACAACATATTTAGTTTATTTTACAATTATTTAGCTTTATGCAAAAGTAGTTATTAAGGAAACACTCAACTGAGTTTTGAATATTTGGGAAGCTGATTCTGAAGAGTTAGTGGGTCTGAAAATAGTAGTTGATAGGTTAACTCTCTAAGGATTCGACCCCGAGCGTAATACTTGGGTTATATTTGCAGCGACCGCATTGTCTTTTTTACAAGGCATAGTTGGGAGTGATCAATAACCTATTGGTTTGAAGTAAAATGTGCTCACCACTTAAGCAACACACTTGAAGGGTGCTCACCACTTAAGCAACACACTTGAAGGGTGCTCACCACTTGATGTGATGATTTGTCAAAATTGAATGATTTTTATCTTTGGCAGTCTTATAGCCTGTTTGGCCAAAAGTGTTTTTTGTTTTTGCCAAAAGCACTTTTGGCTAAAAATTAAGGTGTTTGGCCAAGCTTTTGGAAGGAAAAAAGTGCTTTTGAGGAGAAGTAGAAAAAAATAGCTTTTCTCCAAAAAGCACTTTTGAGAAAAATACATTTATAAGCAGTTTTTTAAAGTTTGGTTAAACACTAATTGCTGCTCAGAAGTGCTTTTCAAACTAATGAGCCAAACACAAGCTGCTTCTCACCAAAAGTACTTTTGAGAAAATCACTTTTCAAAATAAGCTGATTTTTGCAGCTTGGCCAAACAGGCTATTATTCTTATAACAAAAATGTTTTATTTAATGTTTTGTGCTATTTGAAGAAGTTGAGTGATTATTATATCATAATTAATTACTCCAAGGCATCATCACATCAATTTATCTTGGTGGTGTATTCTATTGGGAAATGACGTCATTTTCACATGCGTTATTATTGTGCGTCTTCCCGAGGTAGAGAATGATTGGCCTGCCTCTTTAATTCTGCTGTCCTGGGAAGCTTTTCGCTTCGATTCTGGCGCCCCCAACCCTATAAATAAGGAAAGGGTTTGTTTTTTTCAAAAACTCTCGGTCATTTCTCTTCTGATCGCTGCCTCTCGTATTTTGAGCTCTGCTTCTGTGATTCTCTTCACTTCTTCTTTTCCGTTTGTTGTCCTTGATCTTTTTTGCTTCATTGATACTTTTTTTGCCATAGACATTTGATAAATATATATTATATACGTTTTAAGGTATATGTTATATTACAAAAATAAATATTTTATTTATAGATGTGACTTTTTATTTAATATTTGTACAAATTATTAATATATGTTGCAGGAAAAGAAAACAAAAGAAATGGAGAAGAAAGAAGAGTGTTCAAGTAGAGACAACAAAAAGGCCAAGGATGACATCCCCAATCCAAAGATGCCATCCTCAATTCTAAGAATGTCATCCGTGGAAAGGCACGTATAAGAAATTGATTCAAGAACTAGGGATGTCATCCTCAATCCAAAGATGACATCCCTGACAAGTTTACGGGCATAATTTCCTATAAATAGGCATGACCTTTCAGTGGAAAAAAATCATTCTTGCTCAGAGAACACCAACTCTATATTGGCTTGTTTTCGTTTTAAAAGTTATTTCTTTTATTGTAGAATAGTATTTTTCTTCTTTATCTTTTCTCCATAATGGAGTAATTTTCTTTGGTTGGGATACTAAATGAAGCTATAAAAGTATTATAATAATTATTTTAATTTTATTATCATCTTATGTTGAGATTTTCTCTTTATCATCTTTATACACTAAGGTATTTGATATTGATTATATCGATATAACTATATTCATTTACCAAAATCTTTATCTTGTTATTTTATTTCTTATTCGGGAGAAGAGAAAGATTTAAACAAGTTTATTGATTTAACAAAGGCTAATCGAAAGAGGTTTTTTCTCACTTGGTGTACTCAACTAAGATAATTCTTGTTTGAAGCCATTACTTTAATTGGTTAACTACACTAATCGAAAGAGGTGTTATTAGTCAATTATTGTTTAATATCATTAACTGTTAGTAAATTGATAACACTAAGGGCGAGCAGTGCTATTTATGTATTGTTGTTATGTGGAGTGATTGTCTTAGAAATAAGTGTCATTCTTTAAACAAGGTCTCTGTTTAACTGTTAATCAATTAACTACACTAATCGAAAGAGGTGTTATTAATTGGATACTTGTATGTGATTTGGTTGAATTAGAAATAAGCGATCATTTTATTAAACAGAGTAATAAATAATAAAATTTTGACTTTTTATAATAGTTTTATCTTGCTGATTCACAATATCCCAACCTTTATCTTTTATTATAAAACTATTAAAATATGTATTATTTTTATTTTACTATTTTTTTCAAATCTCTCTTTACCAATCTGATTCTCTCAAATAGTGTCATAGACAATACAAATCTGTAGCCTAGGTGGTTCCAATCTCCGTGGGACGATATCTTAAACTTTACTATAATTTGACAGAGTACGAACAGAAAAATTATATACGCCTAGAGCATGTCAACATTCCTAAAACACACCGACCTCGTGAGGAGATCTCTAACGCTACCCCATTATCCCCGGAGCTTCCTACTGAAAGCGAAGACACGATGGCTGGGGAAAGGGACAATTTCCCCATCGTAGACGAGTTGTTGCCGAGACATCCCATATCTCGGAGTGATTTTCTTAAGGACCCAACTCCTACTCCAACCCCAGTAATATCTGAAATCGGGCAGGCCCACATAGATGCCCTACGTACCAAATATAGCATTCCTCCCTATGTCGAGATGGTTCCAGCGGGGAGAGACCTTGTAGAGGTCCACATACCGGGGGTACTGTGTTTTTTATGAATACCTCTTCATAATCGGTCATTCCTTACCCCTTCTTCCATTAGGAGAAGAATTCTGTTGATTTTACCAAGTTTGCCCAGTGCATCTTTCTCCGTACACCTATAAAAAAAATTTGGTGTTGACAAAGTACGCGGAGTTAGCGGAATGCAAGGTCAACATCCAGTACCTTCTTCACTTGTTTTCCCCTAGTTTTCACAGGGGTACCATGGTACATTTAAGGCACCGTGGGCCCAAAGGGTTGGTGGTAAGAACTGACGACTGAGCGAGCCATAAGTTTTGGCGCAAGTATTTCTTCTTCAGGATCGAATATATTGTGTCGAACCCCACGGGATTCCCGGAGTTGTGGAATGATAATCATAAGTGTCGTAACTCATTAGATTTTTTAAATTAGTTCTTCTCGTTCAACACAATATTTACTCACTGCTTTCCTTTGCAGTTACAGGGCGCGTAGCCCGTCTCATTGCCGGTATAAGGGACTGGGTAGCCCTTTTGTTGCACCATGCGGTGGAAACTCGATACTGGCCAACATTCGTGAAGTGTTTCGGGCCGAAGGTCTCATCTGGTAAGTGTATTCTTCTATACCACCCTCTGGCTACTCGTCCTTATTTATTGACGCGTCTTCCTTGTGATGATAGGTCGTGGATCCTCTAGATGGAGGACTCCAGTTCCCGCCTTTCGCCAGGACATCGTCTCGGCAGGAATGCAATTTATGCTGGAAGATTCCGTCCGGGAGGGTCGTGCTCAGTCGGCATAGGTGATAGACTCCTATTGGGACATGGTTGTGAGGGAATTGACCTCTTCTTTGCCTGTCTACCATCTTGTGGATGAGTCGTCGAATGGGGACGAACCCTAGTTGAGAAAAAGGAGGAGGGTAGAACTCAGGAACGATGTGACCATTGATACTGGCAAGAGCAAGACGGATGCATCGGAGGCAGCACCCGTTCCCGTGTTCATGGTGGACGCCATTTTGGCGGAGAGATCTCCTCGAACCGAAGGAGTATACCAGGGAGGAGGATCGGCGCGTTCCGCTGAGGGTGGTGCTTCATCTATAGTTGGAGGGGGTGTACGTGTTGAGAACGCTGGCTCGGGTTCGGACATCGACCTAGAGTATGTTCGAGAACTTTTGGAGCATCGCACTCGTGTGGAGGTTAGAACGGAGGGTTTTGATCGACACATAGTCGTCCCTGGGGATTATGATATATTAACGAACTGTGATCATGTGGCATCCGCTCTTGCCCCGTTATGTGCTGCTCCTGAGGGCGAGGCACTTAGAGCGATAAGTGACGCGAAGTTGTCACAGAGCATTTCCTGCATGGCTCTACGAGTAGATGTTTTTCTCTTCCTTCCGTTGTTGGGTCTGTTTTGTCATTTCTAGCTCATCCCTTTGTTCTAACTTTGTTTTTCATACTAGACTCTTATAATGGAGATTGAGCGGGAGCATCGGGAAAGGAAGAGGACGACCTTCTATTGGAAGATGTCCTCTAAGTACCAAGAATACCGCACCAAGCATCGTGCCATGGCCAATATCTTTACTCAGGATCGTGACTTTCAGCTACTCCGCGATGGGCTCAAGCAGATGAAGGACCAATTGGCGCGGAAGGTCGAAGAACTGAAAGAGCGAGATGTGGACCTCATGAAGACCATTGCGCACGGTAGTGACCTTGAGTCGGCCCATAAGGTCGGGGAAGATGATCTCGTTCTGCATAAGGGAGCGATGGCCGAAAATGCCGAACTCCAAGCATAATTAATTACTTCAAGGCATCATCACATCAATTTATCAACTAGTCAAAATCAACTATTCTCTTCGGTCCATGGCTTCTTAGCATTTGACACACTACTTAAAATAATACTAACTTCTAAGAAAAAAATGTCTTTTGACTAAATTATTTTTAATTAAAATTAGTATATTGTTAATTTGACTTATTGTAATTTATAAACATCGGCAAAATTTGAAAAAATAGAGGACCGGCGAGAGTAATATATAGTGTAATTTGAAGTAAGTTTTTATATTACTGACCCTCGTGACAGGCTCAGAACCGTCAATCATCAAAGGACGTTTAAAGTTGATCTTTGACGCAATGACAGAAGCCGTCAGAAATTTAACATTGTTTCTTCTCCAACCATTTCTTGTCATCGCGTTTAAAGCCCGCTGCTACAATCATTTTACTTGGACAAATGAATTCTGTAAATTTACTTTTTTGTCCAAATAATTATCCTCCCAAATTATTCAGCGTGTTGATCAAATCACCTATCCAGGCGGTGCATAATTTGATAAATACGAAATTACCGTACCAAAATAAAAAATTATAGTATTGGTATTCGATATTTTGGTATGCGCTTATTCGGTATGGTATTTGATTTAAATTTTAAAAAATATATTAGGTATACTTTTTGGTATTTTTGAATAAAATACTAAAATACCAATATTGTACTGAAATATATATATTATATTACATAATACCCATATTATTAATTATAACACAAAGATGAAAATTTTACTTTCTTTTATTCTCGAAGTTCAGTAATTAACTCTAAGTAAGTAACAAGACATTTATAATGATCAAATTTATTCTTTTATGGACAACTTTCTCTCTCTAAGTTGATATTTGCTAATTTTGGACAAATTTTTTGTCAACAAATATTTTTAGTTGTGTACTTTTGAGTACTTTAATTTAGAGTATTACAGTCTCTGACTCTATACACTAGTTAGTATTCAAATCGAATAAATCGAAGTTATCAAACTGAGTAAATCAAAATCGAACCATGTCGAATTTAAATAGGTACGGTATTGGTATTGCATTTTAAGAAATCGAATACTAAAAATACCGAATCGAAATGACTAAATACTGTACCGTACCGACCGACGAAGACCCCTAATCCATTGCTTAAATATTTTATTTGGTTGAAAGTTGAAACTTTTTATATTATGCTGCAAAATATTTTTTGGACAGTGGCGAAACTAGAAATTTTTCCAAGGATGTTTAAATTTGAACGAAGTGAAAAGAATTACCGACAAAGGGTGTTTAATACGTGATATATACTTCTAAAACATAATAATTTACCTATTGTACGGTGTAATTTTTCAACAAATGGTGATCAATGACGAAGTGGCTTCGCCACTATTTTTGGATGATCAGGTTGTTTTTGGATTTGTAGTTAAAAGTTTTATGAATAGAAGAAAATATTTTCACCCAAAAATCAATTTTTGTAACTTGAAATTTTTTCTTTAAAAAGTTTTCAAAATCGATTAAATTCTATGAACATATAATGTTTTCAAATATTTTTTTGTAAAAACTTTTTAAAACAAAAATCTATGTCCAAAAGGAAGCTAAGAAAGAACAACTTACAAAGGAAATTTCACCAAAGCTAACACTAATTTCCGTTTTCATTTATATGAACTTATTTTCCTTTTAATCGGTGCCAAAAAAAATTATCACTTTTTATATTTCAAAATATTTTTTTTTATGCAATGATTTATATACACACAAATTATATATATCTCATTTTATAGCAAGTTTAAATTTTTTTTTTCTCTTAAATTCCTTTGTCAGTCAAATAGGTTTACAAAATTGAAAAGAAGGGAGTATATATGTGATTAATAATGATATACTACTATTCGTTAGTGGTAATACAGCGTTTGATTCTCTCTTTCTCCTACCACTTTGGCAAAGTGCAACAGTACTAAATACTTATACTTCAAATAGCCTAAGCCTATTCTTACATTCGTACAAACCAGAGAAAGCTAACAGTGTAAACATGTCTACTTCTCCCTTTCTCCTTCTCTTCCAAATTTTCATCTTTTTTGCTTTCACCATTAATGCAAACTCTGATCTTGAAACCCTTTTAAAACTCAAAGAATCCATTGTTGGTACTTCAAGTTCTGGTCTCAATGACTGGAAAAATATCACAACAAATTCCTCAACTTCCCCTTTTGTTAATTATTGTTCTTTCTCTGGTGTCACATGTAATAATGATTTACGTGTTATATCTTTGAACATTTCTAATGTTCCTTTGTTTGGTACAATTCCACCTGAAATTGGTCTTTTAGACAAACTTGAAAATCTTGTTATGTTTGGAGATAACTTAACTGGTACACTCCCTTTAGAAATATCCAAACTTTCTTCTATTAAATACGTTAATCTTTCAAACAACAGTTTTTCTGGACCTTTTCCTAGAGAAATCTTGTTGGGGTTAATAGAACTTGAATCATTTGATATTTATAATAATAATTTTACTGGTGAGCTTCCTACTGAGTTTGTTAAGCTTAAAAAGCTAAAGACTTTACATCTTGGAGGAAACTATTTTCATGGGGAAATACCAGAAGCTTATTCTCATATTGAAAGTTTAGTATGGTTAGGTTTAGAGGGTAATTCACTTACTGGAAAAATACCAAAGAGTTTGGCTTTGCTTCCAAATCTTGAACAACTTAAGTTGGGTTATTTTAATAGTTATGAAGGTGGAATTCCACCTGAGTTTGGCTCTATTAGTACACTTAAGCTTCTTGATCTTGCTAATTGTAATCTTGATGGTGAAATTCCCCCTAGTCTTGGAAATTTGAAGAAGCTGCATTCTCTGTTTCTACATGCCAACCGTCTTACAGGTATTGGTTTCAACACAACATTTTTTACTTATATGATTGATGTTTATGTCAAAAGAGTTGAAAAATATTGTGTATATTTGAAGTTTTGAGCTCATATTTTCAATTAACATATAGTCTTGAGCTCGTTAAGTTTAAATCCTGAGTTCGTCTCCAAACTCTCTGGTTTGAAGAGCTTAATGTCAATTGACCAACTCACCATTATTTCACTTAACAGTACTATAAATTATATGTGCAAAGACACAAAAAATATTGTATAAATACTAAGGTTTGAGCTCATACTTTTAATAAACATAGAATCTTGAGCTTGTTAATTTAAATCCTGAATTCGTCTCTGAAGTCTCTGATTTGGAGACATAGCTTAATGTCAATTAACCAATGCACCATTTTTTCACTCAATAGTATCAAAGATGATATGTGAATTGACTTGAAAAATATTGTAGTAGTATATTTTAAATTATGAGCTTACTTTGAATAAACTTAGAATCTTGAACTCGTTAAATTTAAATCCTGGAATCGTCTTTGCTTTGCAGGTCGCATACCATCGGAGCTCTCTGGTTTAAAGAGCTTGATGTCTCTTGACCTGTCCATAAACCAACTCACTGGAGAAATACCAGAGAGTTTTGTTAAGTTGCAGAATTTGACATTGATAAACTTTTTCAAAAACAACTTGCACGGTCCGATTCCCCCCTTTATCGGAGACCTTCCAAATCTTGAAGTGTTGCAGATTTGGGGCAACAATTTTACCCTGGAATTGCCCGAAAATCTTGGCCGTAATGGGAGGTTATTGAATCTGGATGTTACTGGCAATCATTTTACTGGAAGAATACCTCCTGATTTGTGTAAAAGTGGAAAATTGAAGACTTTAATTCTAATGGAGAATTATTTCTTTGGTCCAATTCCTGAACAACTTGGTGAGTGCACATCGTTGACTCGAATTCGTGTTAGGAAGAATTACCTAAATGGTACTATTCCAGCTGGTTTTTTCAAGTTTCCTGTTATGGATATGCTTGAACTTGATAATAACTATTTCACGGGGCAGCTGCCAACAGAGATTAATGCGAATAATCTCTCGAGTCTTGTACTTTCTAACAACTGGATTACTGGAAATATTCCTCCATCTATTGGGAACTTGAAGAATTTAGTGACTTTATCACTTGATAGGAACAGATTATCTGGTGAAATTCCTCAAGAAATTGCGAGTTTAAAGAAACTTGTGACCATCAACTTGAGTGGCAACAATTTAACAGGTGAAATCCCGAGTTCCATTGCTCTCTGTTCCGAACTAACATTAATTGACTTGAGCAGAAACCAATTGGCTGGTGAAGTTCCAAAAGAGATCACCAAATTAGACAGCTTGAATGTGCTCAACCTGTCGCGAAATCAACTGAATGGTGCCGTTCCTGGAGATATTGGAGTGATGAGTGGTTTAACAGTTTTGGATCTTTCTTACAATGATCTTTCTGGGCGGAGACCGATCAATGGACAGTTAAAATTCTTCAGTGACAAGTCTTTTGTAGGAAATCCTAAACTCTGTTCGCCCCGCGCTACATTTTGTCCCTCAGCTTCGAACTCAGCTCAAAGCTCCCACGAAAGTCATTCTGGAAAATTTACCACTACACAGTTGGTGGTTATAATAATCATTTTAGTCACTGTTGCATTGCTGTTGGCTGTTACGTGGGTGTTCGTCAAGAAGGAAAAGTTCAAAAATTCAAAGATTTGGAAGCTAACAGCATTCCAGAAACTTAATTTCAGAGCTGATGATGTGTTGGAGTGTTTAAAAGAAGAGAACATAATTGGAAAAGGTGGAGCTGGGGTAGTGTATCGAGGGTCAATGCCAAATGGCATCGACGTTGCAATAAAGAAACTTGCAGGCAGAGGAACCGGACACCATGATCATGGTTTCTCGGCTGAAATCCAAACACTAGGAAGAATCAAGCACAGGAATATCGTACGATTACTAGGATATGTCTCGAACAAGGACACAAACGTGTTGTTGTACGAGTACATGTCGAATGGTAGCTTAGGGGACATGTTGCATGGTGCGAAAGGGGCACATTTGAGGTGGGAGACGAGGTATCGTATTGCTATGGAAGCTGCAAAGGGATTGTGTTATTTGCACCATGATTGTTCGCCTTCAATTATTCATAGGGATGTTAAGTCGAATAACATTCTGCTGGATTCTGATTATGAAGCTCATGTTGCTGATTTTGGCTTAGCCAAATTCTTGCAAGATGCTGGTGCATCTGAATGCATGTCTTCTGTTGCTGGCTCATATGGTTACATTGCACCAGGTAAACTACCACCCTTTGTTTTCTGTATTTTCTCTACTACTGTTTTAGAAAAATCCATTTTTGGCTGAAAATCAAGATCCCATTGGACGACGAAGATCTATCTTCTAGTCTATACACTTAATAATTTACCAAATTTTTTAATTAGGATATAAATTATATATACTAGCAAATCAAAAGTTTTTTACAACATAAGTATAGTTTCACATGTTATAACAGATTACTTACCATAATTTGCATGTTATCAAACTATAGTTTCACATGTTATAACCTGTATCGGTCCTTTTATGTAACATTGAGAAGTCCTTTTTTATTGGTCAATGTATAAAATAGCAAGGTTTAGTCCTAGACACTTCACACAGTAAAACTTTTGGAATTTACTGAATTGTGGGGGTTAAAGGGGGTGGTGGGAGTAAAGCTATATAGTAGCAGGACAAAATCTATTTAAAACTTTGTCCAAACATTAAATTCGGTCATTAATGTAGTTCTGAGCTAAATTTTGTTTGAATGTGAAAAACAGAGTACGCATACACGTTGAAAGTTGACCAAAAAAGCGATGTGTACAGTTTTGGAGTTGTACTGTTGGAATTAATCACAGGTCACAAACCAGTTGGTGAATTTGGGGACGGTGTAGATATAGTGAGATGGGTTAATAAGACAATATCAGAACTTTCTCAGCCGTCTGATGCAGCTTCAGTTTTAGCAGTTGTTGACTCAAGGCTACACAGTTATCCTATTGGGAGTGTAATAAACTTGTTCAAGATTGCTATGATGTGTGTTGAAGAGGAAAGTTGTGCTAGGCCTACTATGAGAGAAGTTGTTCATATGCTTACTAATCTACCTCAGTCTACTACTGCTGCTACTACTACTACTCTCCTCGCCCTTTGAAATAAAACTCTACCGCGGATCAAGTGTCTGGTTGAAAACACGTGAAGTTCAAGGGCGGGGAGTACAAATTCGTGCAAGTATAGATGTTTATTTGAATATTAGGGGTTTTTTTTTTTTTTTGCCATTTCATTTTGCTTGTTTTTGTGTTGTAGTATGCAAGTTGTATAAAAGGGGCAAAAAGTGAAAAAAAAAAAAAAAGAAACTCCTTTTAATTTCTGTCTATGGTTTGAGGAGTTTTTCAAACTGTGTCGATGGGAAAATAAAGAATTACAACATTGCACTATCAGTAGCTACTTGCTATATTAATAACATGTCCTTTGTTTTATGCTTTGTGTCATTCATGGCCTAATTGAAATTTAGACATCATGTGATGCGTGTACGAGAATATGATTTTGGGCCGAAGTAATTAAACCAATTCTCAAAGCTTTATGCGATCATTTGGTACGCAAATTAAATTATTTTGTCATTGTAGTTTATAATTTAGGAGTTATTTATCCCACCTAGGTGGTGAGATAAAACGATACCAAGTTTAATAGGATAAAGAGGGATAAAATGGGATGTCTAGATTTAAGTCTGAGATAAATTTTATATTAGGTTTGGAATAAATTTATATCGTCTGACCAAAATTAACATATATTTAGGTCCCGTTTGGCTATAAGTTTTGCCAAAATAAATTTGAAATTTATTTTCAAAAGTCATGTTTGGTCATAAATTTTGCTCATATTTTGGCCAAATTCCAAAATTTCAAATTTCAAAATCAGTTATTGAGCTGAATTTCGGCCAAAATCCCAAAACTTGGGAACTATATACATGTTTTTTCAAAATAAAGTTGGAAAATATGTTTTGAAAACGTATGTCCAAATACATTTTCATCTTCAAACCAAACTTTACCCAAATCAAATTTTCTAAAATAAATTTGGGATCTATAAGCAAACATTAGCTTAGTACCACACTTTATTCCACCTGCGTACCAAACAATGAATTCCGGTGATCTCACACCATTCACAACGTTAGGGTCAGGTTGGTTGGTATATAAGGAGAATTAATTACTAGCTGAAAAAAAGGACATAAAATCCTGTGGTATAATTTGAATTTCAGAAAAATATTTCTTCTTTCTCCATATTAATTGTCTTGGAATCCTTGCTAACTAGACTGTTGGTCGGAAACAGCATATGCTTGTATCAGATTTGTTTAGTTGTATGCAATGTAGGGCTGTCAAATTTAGTCAAAACTCAAATGACTTGCCCAAATCGCCCAACCCAAGGTTGGGCTGTGATCACGCCCAACTATACCTTATAAAAAGGATAATGCGTTCGTTGCAAATATAATCCTGTTTACAAGTTCGGAGTCGAATCCCACAGACAACTAAGGTTTAGCTACAGTTGTTCACTATCACCAAGAAGATAAAGTTTGAACAATTCTTAACTTATAGATATTAAGGTTCTTGTGTCTAACTAATTAACTAATAAATTAAAATAGTAAATTAACAATTAACGATACTCAGGGTTAGAGAAAAGATTAAGGAGGTAGTTATGATTTCCCCAATTGTCGGAATCCTTCCCGCTATGTCTTCTATAATTTTGCTTAACTATTCTCTACCGATCATGAGCACTCTTATTACCGTAAATCTCTCCCGAGTAATTACGACAATTTACTAGACGCACTCTCCGGAGCTACGCTAGCTGGCTTTTAATACAGCTTACTTCAGATCGCACCCAAGGCTTCGTTATCCCTAATCTCACCTTTAAACCCTCGGTTATTGATACCTAAAATACTCTGGGAGTGGTGTTGTTCAACAATTACCTAAATATATACTTTCTCCCGAGTTATGCATACTAAATAGGCACAGCTAATTGAGAGCTCTTCAATCAACCAGAATATAAACGTAGTTGAACAAATAGAGAAAAGCTATGGCTCAATTATATAAAAACATAACAAGAATTTATCCTACAAAAGGTTCTATCAAAACTCTAGATAACAAATTAGCTATTCATAATAGTATGTAAAACTACAATACTAAAAGTCATAACCAACAATGAAAAATAGGAAGAGGAAAAAAAACTCGTAGAAGAATCTCTGCCTTGCTCCCAATGTGTTCTTATCTCCTTAGGTCGAATCTATGTCTCAAATATATTCTCTTATGTCTAATTTGTGTCCAAAATATGTCCCATCTTCTCCAAAATAGGTTTAGGACCCCTTTTATACAAGTTGAAATAGTGTAGGGCCGAAATAACCTTGTCTCGGACGAAATAAGACTTCTTTTTGACGCCTGGAGCGGCGTGGCCGCGGCCAGACAAGCTCTCTGATTTTCTTCCGCGGTTGTGTTTTCGACCGCATTTTTCACCCTATTCTGTTCAGAATTTGGAAAATTATAAAACATGAAAGTTGTAGCCCTTTGAATTAGATTTCCAACCATATATTATATAGCCCAAATGGAGTTCGGAGCAGAAAGTTATGTCCAGTTTACTAGACAATGCGCAATATGCCTCATCGAGCCTGCGTTTGTTCTCAACTATCAAATTTGACCCCCGAACATGATCCCGGCTTAATTTCTTGAGATTTTACTCGGACTTCAAATCTTCAAATCACTTAAATTCATTCAATAACATCTATATAGCTCGAAATCACACCTACAAGACATAAAATACAATGTTAGTGCAAAACACTAACGATTAAAGCGCAAACTCAACTAAAGTGCAATAAATTAAAGTGTAATAATCCATTAAAATACGTAATTATAGCCTATCATTAGGCTGATTATTATCAACTCAACCGATTTTGATCTAACCTATCTCAATCCAAAAATATCTTAAAAATATATATTTTTTGTTTGATATGTTATATATAACCATGAAAAAAGGAACAATTTTTTTTTAGTAATTATACAATTTATAAGATAACAACACATATTAATTAAAGCTTAATTAGAATTGGACGGGTTGGGCAATGACTTAAAGTTTAGCCCATTTTGGCCCAACTCATTTTAGCTCAAGTAACTTTTGGACGGGTCATTTGATCCACCTAATTACTGACTCAGCCCATTTTAACCCGCTCAAAAAATCGGCCCAACCCTCCCATTTGACACCCTAATGCAATATGTGCCATATTTTCCTTAACATATCTCTTTGGGGTTTTCACTGGCATTAAATTTTAAGTATTAATTTTGAAGATGGACAGGGGATGCAATAACATAAATGCATCTAAAAGTATTTGCAGAAGTAGAGAATTTGCACTAAATCTTGATAAGTCTAAATGATAGGAGCCTTGAAATAAAGTAATCAACCAGTTATTTAACTTCAATACGAGATTGCAAGGAAATCATAACTTTCCAAGTTTCAATTCAATATTGAGTTGTCACAAAGATGAGATTATGTATACACAATCAATTCCGAACTTCCCTAGTAATAGGAACCTTGGATTCGTATGATGAATTGGAATTTTATCCACTGAAAAAACTAATGTTTTATGTTTATCACTTGCAACTCAAGAAAACTTAGCAGTGGTTGTATGATTCGTTTCGTACTAAATCACAAGTATAATGATCAAATAGTTTCAAATTAATTGTTTTACGAGGAAGGGTTAACAAAAGGTAAGCCAGCAGAAAGAAACTTGTTTGTGAAGTCTTCAGCAGCTTCTGTAAACCATATGTAATCAAAATTAAATTATCAAACTTTACTGTAAAAAATTAGGAGGGGAGCCTCGGAGCAATGTTAAAGTTATCAATGTGTGACCTATAGGACAATGGTTCGAGTCGTGAAATCAGTCACTGATACTTGCATCAAGCTAGGTTTCCTACGTCACATCCCTTTGGGGGCGCCCCCCTCCCAATCCAATGGCAGAAAAAAATACACTATCATATACTATGTGTTGACTTCCCTTAATTTTCTGGTATATTTACTTTTATATATTTTGACGCCCCCTAGAAAAAATTGTGGCTCCGCCACTGCTTCCCCCGACCCTATGTAATCACGAAATACTTCGTGCACCAGGCTGTCTTTTACTGTAAAAAAAAATTACTCGCTGGTAAAAGAGATACTAATATGATATAGTCGTACCAATTAGCTTGAAAGCTATAGTTAATTAGGGAGAAGATATATAAAACTAATATTCTTCACAGTATAAAACAATATACATACCATGACATCAAATATAATAATCTCAAAACGTGCGTCACAAGAAAAATACCTGGAGCAGAAGCCTTTATATATCAATGAAAATAACAATGAGACGCTTGTGATAACTTGAGGCACACTAACCCTAAAAGTAAAGAGATGATGAATTTATGAATTTATGGAGTTTTATGTTAATGTCCGTCACATTTCCTTTGTCATAACCAGGGGCGGACCAACATGGGGTCAAGAGGGTTTATATGAACCCGCTTCGACGAAAAATAATAATGTATATAGATATATTTTACCCTTCTTCGAACAAACATTAGTATAAAATATATATTGACCCCGTTTAAAATAATATAGTAGTCCAGCCCATTGGCAAAGTGGGTTAAAATAACATGTGCGCTTTTTTTTTTTTTTTTGCCTGTATAACAGATACTATTTCTTTTCACTTTTTGGACTAGAAAAGCTTACTATAGTGAAAGAAAAATGCACCATTTTTTTGTTTTTTGCATAATCTAAAATCTGAAAATTATATTAAAAAAAGTAATCTTTCAATAATATATTTTGATTTTCTAATAAAAAATTATTTTGTTGAAATTTTTATATATTTAACTCTTCGCATGTTAAACCCGCTTGATGAAAATCCTGAATTCGCCACTGATCGAAACATATTTTTAAAGAACTTTTAAAAGTTGTAGGAACAAACTTAAAATTATGTTAGTTTACGTGCAGCCAAAAAACATGGCGATTTTGGTATTCGAGGGACATAATAGAGTATACTATTGAACCTTCCTATCAAAAGCAGAACTACAAAAATAATGTGTATATTTATTTTTATTTTCATATAATTACTATTTCTTTAAACCATACATTTTTCTTTTCTTAGTCAAATTCGCAAATATTTAATGTAGAAATTTTGCTATTTTAGGTAAAATATTTATTTGCTCAATATATGGAGTTCCAGCAATAAATTTTTTTGATACAATGATAATATGTTCTAACTGTGTATTACTTCCTTTTCTGATCAAATATGTAAAAGTAACTTGATTAAAATATCATTATCCTTTGCCAAATGAAAAGTTATGATCAAAACATTGTTTCAATTTTTTTTTCTCCAGAATTGGCACGGAAAAAATGATTTAAATAGTTGGGGGACTTAAGAAGATAAAAATTTATATTTTATTTTTAAAAATGCCACATGGACAATAAAATCCATGTGGCAGTGCGTGTGTCACACTCCCATGTTTTGTGAACATCCATGGGTCAAGGCTATGTAATTGCCAAGTTCAGGGAAGTATAAAAGAACACTAAAATTTAAGGAGAACTAAACAAACGTTACCGTATTCAGGGGGTCCCGAACTGTTCTGCCATTTATTTATTATATAATCTATCTTAAACACTGAATCTAGAGCTTATCACTTCGCGATCGAAACAATTTTAGGTAAGGACTTTCAATTACTAAAGTAGGTTTTTTTTATAAAATACCTGCTCTATTGCTCGAACTAGCCACCCTTTGAGAACTGTCACCCTTTTTACCCTGCAACAAGGATAGATAGGTTAGCTCTGCTTTTAAAAATAAGAAATATTCTAATTGGAGAATTTTTTTAGTAACACGTGATAGTTATTTTCTTAGTCGTCTAACAATATTTTTTCGTTAATTAACGCTGTAGACAATAAATTTGCACTTGATAAAATCAAGACCGAAAAATATTGCAACAATCGTAGTATTTGATTTTGAATATTTGAGTGTACAATCTCTATGAATCCTCTGATTCTTCCTTTCAATAGTAAATAAATTCAAGGGCCTTTGAGCTTGATCTTGAATCTATGTTTGTTGTCACGAACGATGATCTTGTTCTTGAGCTTGTGCTTGATTGCTTGAACTTGACCTTGATTTTGTCTTCGTTCTTGAGCTTAAACTTGATTTGTTCTTCGTTCTTGAGCTTGAACTTGATTTTTTGAACTTGAACTTGAAGCTTGAAACTTGTGGAGGAATTTGCAGCGTTTGATCCACGAGCTCTTTCTTGCTTCTTGTTATAACTTCTGGTCTTTTTCTGAGTTATGAAGACCTCTATTTATAGTTGTGGAAGGGAAGAGTTGTGATAAGAACAAACTCTTTCCGACCAATCAAATTGAAGTGTGACATGGCCGTATTTGATTGGCCAGAACATGTCACTTGCACACGTGGTGCGATTTCATTGGCCTTTTAGTGTGACTTGGCATGCCTTGTCATTTTGACACGTGGCATGATCCCATTGGCTCTTCAGTTTGACTTGGCGTGCCACATCATTTGACACGTGACACCAAACTGGGCCTCTAGGAAAATGTCATATTGGGCCTAATGAAGTGGGCTCATTACTTTAGCCCAATTAAGTGGGCTAGTCCAATGGATTAAGACTTATTTATTTAATTTATATATATTGGACTTATATCATTAATTCATTTATATATTGGCCCATGATATTTATTTGGATCAATATATCTTGAATTTAAAATATAGTCCCAATTATTTTACGGATTTAATTCCAATAAAATTTATATGCCTACAAACGCTTTCAGAGTTAATACATGAGAGGATCCCAAATATTTTTATATTTTCTAAAGAAAAATCACTATAAACTCTTTAAAATATAAATAAAATTTATATATTTATATGTCGATTTGGTTCCGTTTTTTTACTCAATACCAAACTAAGTCAAACCAAACCTAGTCGGGTTTTTTAATCGGTTTGGTTTGATTTTCCGGTTTGGTGCGATTTTCCGGTTCAGTTAAATTAGTAGCATATGAGTACTCAGTCTTTTCGGGATCGGGGTTATTCCCTTTACCGGGATTTCTCCTAGGCAGAGAGAGCGAAAATAGAAAGCGACTTCTAATATCCGCTCTAATTAGGTTGCAGTTGCTCTTTGAGTTCTCTACGAGTTTTACGTTAAAACTACTGCATTATTTCAATAGGACATACTTGAATGCTACGATTAAAATTGCTTTACTTTTCTGACTGATGCACTTCAGCCTTTCAATGACTAGAATTTGATATAAATCTTATTTTATATCTGACCCTATTTGACTACAAAGAATGCCATTAATTTTCATAGGCTAGTTATTTTTTTAGGCTTAGAACCTTTGCTATAGCTAGTTGTAGGTTTTTTTTTTCTTTCTGCAGCTGCAATATATGCTTATTTTAGAATTGGTAAGTTGACGTTGAGTGCAATATATATGTGCCATGTTTTCTTAACATTTTCCTTTTGCTTTTCACTAACATTCAGTACTTTTTAACGAGGTCTCTTAATGCCATTATTTATAAGCTTTCCGCAAAACAGTAGTACTATATACTACTATATTATATAGAGAGGAGTACTTTTTAGTTTTATCTTTGCTTCGCAACAAAAATTGATGTGTTAATTCTTGGTTTTGTCCTTGGCTTGTTAAAATAGACTAATATGCCACCTATTACCAATATGAGCGTGAAACATTTTTCTTCTGCTCCATTCTTAAACGAGAATGGTGGGATGGGGAGCAGGCCTCGGCAGAGACGGATTAAAGATTTAATGTTTGTAGGTTCCTGTAACAACATCGAGTAAATTTTCAATCGTAAGTAGGTACACATTCAAATATATATAAATATTTAGTGAATTTTTCGAACATATTTATATTGTTTGGACAAAAACTATTAAATTCACGTGAACCCGTTGATCGCAAGGTGGATTTGCCACCAGGCTGATTCGAGATTTCGAGTATATTTTTGCACCATAGAGAAAGAATAAATATTTTTTAAGTCAAATTCAAAGTTTGATAGACTAAAATAGACTTTATTTTATTGTTGTTTCAGGGATATGGGTGGAGTACACTCCTTATCGACGAACAGTTGCAATAATGTTTGATCCTATATAGTATTTAATATCTTTATGAAGTTATTAGTAACTTTTACTTGCCATTTTATTTGTTTAGGAATCATATGTTTTTCATGATTAGAAAATAATTTCAGTATTAAATTTAAATTATATTTATTTTATATTTAATTATTGATATTAGTTAAACCCGCTATAAATTTTAGGCCAAAATATAAAATTGACCGAAACTAATTGGCATTTGCTAGCGCGAAGACCCTTAGCAAAATATCGTTATTGACGCATTATACATAAATTGTAGAAGTAAAAGTCATTAACGCATTATTATTGAATATATCATAGCTATTAGCATTTCTTTTTGACAATGGTCCGAATTTATATACAAGGCAGTTTTTATTTGCTCTTTATCTAATTAAAATCTTCTACACCAACTTGTCAATTGTTTCCCTTAACATATCTTTTTCTATTTCATGTTTTGGACTTGAAGGTGTTAACTTGCAGTAAGGAATTGAATCTCCATTGATGGAGATGAGAAAACCCTAGGTTTTAGTCATTGTTAGAGAGAAGCTAAGGAACCATCGGGTAAATAGAAATGAGGAAAATGATTTATAATGTTCAATAGACTTCAATCAAGTCTATTATTATGTACAATGTAATCCAATAAACAATTGTACAATTATATCCGGACATGGGCCGGTTCCCAGTATAAAAGAAAAGAAAAGAGGCCTAACTATACAAAGGCCCAATAGAACAGTAATGAAAAACTATCCTTGGTTGAAGTCCACTGTATTCTTTGGTCCATCACCCCCCTCAATCTGGAGGGTGAGTGCACACCCAGCTTGCACAAGAGCTTATGATGAGGAACACCCGTCAAAGCTTTGGTCAGAACATCAGTAAGTTAATCAGCAGAAGAGACATGTTCAAGAACAATAAGCCCAGAAGAAAGCACATCTCTCACATAGTGACAATCCACCTCAATGCGTTTGGTTCTTTCATGAAAAACAGGATTTCTAGCGATGTGGAGAGCAGCCTGACTATCACAAAAAATAGGGGCAGGAGCAACAATAGACAGCCCCATCTCAGCCAAGAGCCTTGTAAGCCAAACCACCTCAGCAACAACCTTCCTTAAAGCTCTATATTCTGCTTCAGCAGAGGAAAGAGAGATAGTAGGTTGTTTCTTAGATTTCCAGGAGTTAGGTGAATCACCAAGAACCACATAATACCCAGTCATAGATTTTTTGGAAATGGGACAAGCAGCCCAGTCAGAATCAGCATAAGCCTTCAAGGAGAAATCGGGGGTAGCACTTAGCAGAATGCCCTGGACAGGATCATTGAGGAGATATTTGAGAACATGTAAACCAGCCAGCATGTGAGGAACTCTAGGAGACACAAGGAATTGGCTGAGATGTTGCACTGAATAAGAGATGTCAGGCATGGTATGTTGAAGGAAATTCAGCTTGCCAATTAATCTTCTATAGACAGTGGGATCAGAAAGAGCTTCCACAGTGTCAACAGATAATTTGACATGAGGACCAAGGGGTGTTATAGCAGGTCTGACCACTGAACAATGGAATTCAGAGAGGAGCTCCTTTGTGTACTTCTGTTGGTTGATAAGAAACCCCTGTTCCACCTTAGAAATCTCAAGGCCCAAAAAATAATGGACACTCCCAAGGTCTTTGATCTTGAATTGATGATCAAGGAAGGACTTCAGGCTTAACATTTCAGCATCATCATTGCCAGCCAAAAAAAGATCATCCACATAAACAACAAGAAGGACAATAGAAGTGGGACTCACTTTAGTAAAGAGAGAGGAGTCATTCTTACTAGGAGAGTAGCCTCTGGAGACAAGAGACTCTGAAAGCTTTGCAAACCATTACCTAGAAGCTTGTTTTAGCCCGTAAAGTGATTTCTTCAATTTACAAGCTAAAGGTACAATAGAAGAGGTGGATTCAACAGATAGACCTAAAGGGATCTTTATGTAAACTTCCTCATTTAGGTCACCATGAAGAAAGACATTGTTGACATCCATTTGGTGTACATTCCAATTGTGTTTAATGGCAAGGGTAAGGAGGCATTTGATTGTTGTGATCTTAACAACAGGGCTAAAAGTTTCAAAGTAGTCAATGCCCTCCTTTTGAGAATCCCCTCTAATAACTAATCTAGCCTTATAACTTTCAATGGAACCATCAGATTTTTGATTTATTTTGTACACCCATTTACAAGGGATTGCCTTCTTTCCAGGTGGAAGAGGCACAATGTCCCATGTGGAGTTAGCATCTAAGGCCTGAAATTCCTTTTTCATGGATTCCTTCCAGGCAGGATGTGGTGCAGCTTGCTGATAGTATTGAGGTTCAGAAGGTAAAGATGCAGGGAGCAGAACAGAAGAACAGATGTAGTCCTTGAGATAGGTTGGAGCATAGGAAACCCTGGTAGACTTCCTAAGGGGGAGAGATTGTGTAGTAGGAATGAGTGGAGAAGAGGAAGAGGAGACTGGTATATGGAATGAGGTAATGACTGGTGGAAGAGGTAAGAAGAGTGAACGGAGGATAAGGAGGAACAGAAGAGGGAGGAGAATAAGAAGATGTTGGAGAGTCCGCAAAGGGATCAGAAATTGGAGGAAAACCAGTAGGAGGTGATGATGAGTGGTAAGGGAATATGTGTTCATGGAAGACCACATCCCTAGAGTAGAAAATGGAATGATTAACTAGATCCAATAGTTTGTAACCCTTCTTTCCAAGAGGGTACCCTAGAAAAAGAGAAGGGGAGGCTCTTGGCTGAAGCTTATCTCTCTTGACCTTTGGTACAGTTGCAAAACATAGACAACCAAAGGTTCTTAGATGAGCATAAGTGGGAGGATGGCCATGTAGTTTGTGATAAGGAGAGAGATTTTGCAGGACAGTGGAAGGAAACCTATTAATGAGATAGGTATCTGTTAGTACACAGTCACCCCAATACTTAATTGGAAGCTTGGATTGAAATAGTAAAGCTCTAGAAGTTTCTAGAAGATGCTTATGCTTTCTTTCAACCACACCATTTTGTTGAGGAGTATGGGGAATGGTAGTTTGGTGGAGAATGCCAAACTCAGCAAAGAAGGAAGAAGCTTTGGCACTAGAACCAAGTTCAAAGTCATTGTTTGATCTAATAGTTTGAACAGGGAGGTTGAAGTGAGTTTTGACCATTAGAACAAAGGCTTTAATGAGATCAAAAGTATTGCTTTTACAAGAGAGTAAGTGTGTCCAAGTTACCCTTGAAAAGTCATCCACAATTATTAAAAAATATCTAAAACCATTATATGTTCTAGTATGATAAGGACCCCATAAATCAATGTGTACTAATTGAAAAGGTTTAGTGGATTTAATAGAACTATCCAGAAAAGGGAGTCTCTATTGTATGGCTAAAGGACATACAGGACAAATAAAGGATTGTTTAGAAGACAACTTGTCAGATAAGAAGTCAATAGATTTCATTCTATGAAAAGGCATATCTCCTAGTCTTTGATGCCAGAAAAGATCAGTTTTATTAATAGAGCAATTAGGATAACAAGTAGAAATGCAAGCACTGTAATTACACAAAGTAACTGATGCCTTATTTGAAATGTTATTTATAGAGAGAGTAGACTTTGGTAAACTGACTGGTAGAGTAGCTGCAGAATTAATGACATAAAGTCCATTTGCTGCTCTACGATTTCCAATGGCCTCCTCATAGAAGGGCCCTGTAAATGACAGAAAATATTGGTGAATAAAGTTGTGCAACTAAGTTGATCAACTAGTTGAGGCACAAAGATTAAATTGAATTCAAAAGAAGGGACTAAGAAGACTTTTGATAAAATCGAATCATCACATAGTTGTAAAGAACCAATGCAATGGACTTTGACTTTATAACCATTTGGGAGTGTGACAAGATAGGGAAAAGGCAGAATTTGGATGTTGTGGAACAAGTGTTTATTAGGTGTCATGTGATTGGTTGCACCTGAATCTAGAATTCAGGTGTTGATTTTTAATTGTGATGCACAACACAAAGCAAGAGAGTAAACAGCAAGACTACAGACCACACCTGCACAAGCAACCATTGCAGTAGTGTTGCCAGTTGAATCTTGAGAAGGGGAGATGTGAGATTGTTGGAATAAGCTCATGAGATGTTGGTACTGTTCTTTGCTGAACCCATGGACAGGATTGTTGGTGATATTTTCAGAAAACTGCTGATCCTCTGAAGTAGAAGTGTCAACTTGATCACAAGCAACAAACTTTCTGCCCTTTGTGAACTTGAAATCACTTGGGAACCCATGAAGTTTGTAGCATTTGTCAATAGAATGCCCAGTCTTTTTACAGTATTTGCACACAATAGTTGTTCTTTTGATGTCAAAATTGACTTTCTGATGAAAGGATTTAGGACCATCGGTGAACTGAGTAGGGGCAGGTGAAGATTTCACAGAAAAGGAAGCTGACTCTGACAGAAATGGACCACAAGATGGCTGAATTTCTCTTTGACTCTCATCATGAAGAAGGATAGAGTAAGCTTTACCCATAGTTGGAACATGATACATCATAAGAATATTACTCCTAGCATTTGAGTAGGTCTCATTCAACCCTGTGAGGAAATGAATAAGTTTCTGACCATCACTGCATTGTGGCTCAGCTCCACAAGTACATGCTGGACCAAATGCGGCAGTCTTCAACTCATCCCAGAGTTTCCTAAGCCTACTGTAGTAACTAGCAATATCAGAAGAGCCCTGAGATACCCCTGCAATTTTCCTTTGTATTTGATAATACCTACTAGCACTAGATTGTCCATACCTTTCTTCTATATCCCTCCATAGGTCCCTAGAAGTATCACAGTGTAAAATACTATCTGCAATGTCTTTGGATAAGGAATTGCTCAGCCAAGCAAAGACCATGTCGTTACATCTTACCCAGTAATCATAAAGAGGAGAAGTAGTTGGGGGTTGTGGGATTCTACCATTGATCAACCCAGCTTTGTTCTTAGCGGACAAAGCAATTAGAATATTTTTTTCTCCATGAAGTATATCCAGTCCCTGAAAAGGGAACTGACATTAAAAGAACACCAGGATTATCTGATGGATGAACATAGGGAGGATGAGAAGAATCAATATGCACAGGAGGAGACTAAAGGACAAGAGAGGAAGTACTCGATTATGTGCCCATAATTTGAAACAGCAATTTGGCAAAATTTGGGATTCAACACTACCACACGTATAGAACAGGTAACAGAGAAAATTTTAACTAAAATCAATTACACAAACAGTAGTAATGTCACAAATCGTTCAAATAGATCACAGAAAAACCCATTCGGCAAGGGATGAACAGATAGTACCGTATCTCCTCCATAATACTCGAAGAAGTAGAGCCTTGTTGACTTAGAGCAAGAAAATGTTGAAGTCGTCCTCAATTGATGCCAAAAAAAATCCAAATACACCGAAAAAACGCAAACCAGATCCCGTCGAATACAAGAAAAAAACTCAAAATTGAGAAAACTGAACCGATAAGATGAATCAGCTTGTCGAGTACGTCAGGAATCATTGCTCTGATACCATGTTAACTTGCAGTAAGGGATTGAATCTCCATTGATGGAGATGAGAAAACCCTAGGTTTTTTTCATTGTTAGAGAGAAGCTAAGGAACCATCGGGTAAATAGAAATGAGGAAAATGATTTATTATTTTCAATAGACTTCAATCAAGTCTATTATTATGTACAGTGTAATCCAATAAACAATTGTACAATTATATCCGGACATGGGCCGGTTCCCAGTATAAAAGAAAAGAAAAGAGGCCCAACTATACAAAGGCCCAATAGAACAGTAATGAAAAACTATCCTGGGTTGAAGTCCACTGTATTCTTTGGTCCATAGAAGGATTTCAAATTTGTGTTATATTTATAGATTTTGTACAGATTGCTTGGACCATTGCAATTCATTAAAAAAATATTAGTGAGAAATTCGATCCACGTCTTATCAGTTCACCATTATTTTTCTTACGCTTGATAATTAACAATACTATTTTTTTTTTTTGCCAACTCAAATTGCTTTTATTTAAAAAAAAAATTATTGAAATTTTAAGTTTTACCCTAATATTATAGGAGTTGTAAATCAAATAAGACTTTATATATACATATTTTTTCCTTTTTTCATTTGTATTATGCATATAAACTATAACGCTTTTCTTGTTGCATTAATCCTATTTCACGTATAACGCTTGTTTTATGAGGTGCAAGGCCTTGAAAAAAAGAGGAGAAGAGAATAAGAAGGAATAGTAAACTGCTATTTCACGTACTGCAAAGCATAGAGGAAAAGAGAATTTTTCAGAAAATAGCAGAATAAAAAATGTGCTTTGTTTTGGAACGAAAACTCTATGGTAAACTTCTGTCAATTTTCTTTATTACCTTTTGGTAGTCTATTACAATACAAATTCAAAGTTCATCCTTGGATTAAATTCTAAAAAATATCTCGTTCAAGAATATTTAAAGAATCTGGCCAAGATACAATTCAAAAAACAACTAGTAATATACTTAATAGAAGAAAGAAACTCAAGAAATCAAAGGCTATAAGTTGAAGTAACCAACTACGCTACTGCAGACTTTTAATTTATAAGGACTAAAACCATGTTCCTTTTTTTCTAAAAAAGGTAACAAAGGACTAAAACCATGTTCCTAAACCAAGTTCCTTTAAAGCTAAGTGTGCGAATTAAACTTTCGGGCCATAACTAAGACATGCAACATGTAAAATGGCAGCCCAGTGCACTAAGCACATGCCATGTGTACTGGGGTCCGGGGAAGGGCCGGACCACAAAGGTATATCGTACGCAGCCTTAACCTGCATTTATGCAAGAGGCTGTTTCCACGGCTCAAACTCGTGACCTCCTAGTCACACGGCAGCAACTTTACTAGTTACGCTAAGGCTCCCCTTCAAAAACATGTGCTGATTCAAAAACTTATGATCTATCTCTCTTAGAGACCAACATAAACATTCTAAAGCCATCATTTTATTTACATGAGATGCAAAATACTGGAACGAGTCTAAGATAATCAAATCAAATAAAATATACTAATTCTCACAAGTGTTTTAACCATATACTGGTCACATTTTAAGCCATTAAAAGCACACTGATAAATTTTTAAATCATGGCTTCTAAGTTATGAAAAGCACATAGAGGGGTGGTGATCTATAAACAGTGAAAGAAACCAAACCAAACCTGATACATGCTTTCTAGTCATCTTTAAAAAAATGTTCCAAGATACTGGTCACAAGTGTTTGACCATATACTGGTCACATTTTAAGCCATTAAAAGTCAACTCCTAGAAATAGTAAGTTAAACCTATATGTATGAGTCATATGGATTAAACAGAAAATTCACCTTAAAGATTTAAGCAGCAGATGGAGTAAAAACATGGATCAAATTCTTTCATATAAGCACGTCAAACTTACAACATAATTCATGCCGAATCCTAAAGACATGTTCTTCTAGAAAATAATAATAATAATAACTAAGCTTTGATCTTATGCAAAAAGGTCTTATCAAATGGTTTAGTAACAGTTTCCTTATGTGAATAGAAAAGTTTTAAAGATAATTTACTAAATCAGTTTTTAATTTTTATTGGAGTCCTATAGCCATGATGTTCGGAATTTACTGTTCCTAAAGTATTGAAAGAATATAACATGCATTCAATAGAGAGAATTCAAAGAAATCACAGCAGTTTCCAAGTTGTTCTTTTTTTAAAAGAGTCCAGGCTTAAAATTTTAGTAGGCGTGAGTTCTAAGAGGTGAAACAAGATTAACACTTTGACATAATAATTTCTAATAGTCATTATAATATAACGACCAGGATTTTCCACCCTCAGAAGTCGTGATGGCGTTTACTAGTGTGAGCTAGGCAAGCCAATTATATAAACAATTTACCTATTTTATATTCATTTACAATTGCGAAGTAATAACATTTAAACAACAAAATTTAATATAAGCGGAAGGAAAACAATAAATCACCCAAACATGAATATCTAACACAATTGTTTGAGTCTCAACTACCCAGATCTGGTGTCACGGTTTCACAGACGAACTAAGAATAATACAAATAAAGGTCTGAAAGAATTAAATACAACACTGTCTCTGGAAATGTATGAAAGAAACAGGAATAGTAGATAGAAGAAGACGCCAAGGCCTGCAGACGCCTGCAGGACTACCTCGGGTCGCCTGATGAGCTAGAATCAGCAATCCCACAGCGGTCCGAAGTCTACACCAATGGGGTCTACACAAAAGAGTGTAGAGTGTAGTATCAGCATAACCAACCCCATGTGCTAGTAAATGCCTAGCCTAACCTCGGCGAAGTAGTGACGAGGCTAGGAGCAGACTATCAAATAAACCTGTGCAATTATATAATATACAGCGGAAAGTAAAGCAGGTACAAGCAAGTAAGGATAAGAGGGGGAAACATGCTTCGGGAAATAACAGGTAAGAACAAAATATCAAGAGCAAATGCGAAGCCTGCAGGCCTGAACACACCAACAAATTTTTAAGTTCAAAAATGCACTGCGGCCTATCTGAAACTCACCCGAACACTCGGGGCTTCAAACCAAATTTATACATAACCTCAAAAATATCCTACGGACTTATTCGCACGATTAAATTGCCAAAATAACATCATAAACATCGGATTAAACCTCAAAATCCATGAATTCTTTCAAACTTCATAAAACATCAATTTTTTCAATTTAGGTGTGAATCACGTCAAACAATGTCC
The DNA here is from genome assembly GCA_026770625.1 of Nicotiana glauca. Classification (NCBI taxonomy): domain Eukaryota; kingdom Viridiplantae; phylum Streptophyta; class Magnoliopsida; order Solanales; family Solanaceae; genus Nicotiana; species Nicotiana glauca. The sequence goes on along the minus strand of MU784177.1, from coordinate 19,537 downwards.
GTTTTTCAGCAAACTTCACAGAAATATCTTAAATCATATACAAGATCTGTACCGGGTGCCGGAACTAAAATACGAGTCTGATACCATCAGATTCTAATCAAATTTCATTTGAAACCCTTATAAACAATTTCAGAAAATAATTTATTTCAAAAATTTATTTCTCGGGCTTGGGACCTCGGAATTCGATTCCAGGCATACGACCAAGTCCCATATTTTCCTACGGACCCTCCAGGACTGTCAAATCACGTATTCGGGTCCGTTTACCCAAAATATTGACCGAAGTCAAATTAACTCATATTATAATCAAAACTTATTATTTTTCACAAATTTTCATATTTAAGCTTTGCGGCTACGCACCCGGACTATGTACGAAAATTGAGGCAACTCTAAATGAGGGTTTCAAGGCCTCGGAGACATAGAATTCAATTAAAAGCAAGTGATGACCCTTTGGGTCATCACATTTTCCACCTCTAAAATAATCGTTCGTCCTCGAACGATTCATAAGAAGGAAGTACCTGAGTCGGGAAAAGGATGGGGATAATGGCTCCGCATATCGGACTCGGACTTCGCGATCGATTCCTCAGCAAGCTGACCTCTCCACTGAACACGAACAGAAAGGAAACTCTTCGACCTCAACTGATGAACCTGTTGGTCTAGAATAACTACCAGCTCATCCTCATAAGACAAGTCCTTGTCTAACTGGATAGTGCCGAAATCTAACACGTGGGATGGATCGTCGTGATACTTCCGAAGCATGGACACATGAGACACTGGATGCATGCCTGATAAGCTCGGCGGCAATGCAAGTCTATAAGCCACCTCTCCCACTCGATCAAGAATCTCAAATGGACCAATGAACCTAGGGCTAAGCTTGCCCTTCTTCTTGAATCTTATCACGCCATTCATAGGCGACACTCGGAGTAATCCCGCTCACCAACCATAAAAGCCACATCTCGAACCTTGCAGTCTCAATAACTCTTTTGCCTGGCTGAGCTGTACGGAGCCTATCCTGAATAATCCTGACCTTTCCAAGGCCTCATGAACCAGATCCGTACCCAACAACCGAGCGTCTCCCAGATCAAACCATATGATCGAATATCGACACCGCCTACCATATAAAGCCTCATAAGGAGCCATCTGGATACTCGACTGGTAGCGATTGTTGTAAGCAAACTCTGCTAAAGGCAAAAACTGATCATACGAACCTCCAAAAACAATGACACAAGCTCGGAACATGTCCTCCAAAATCATAATAGTCCGCTCAGACCGACCGTCCGTATAGGGATGAAATGTTATGCACAACTCAACCCATGTGCCTAACTCTCGCTGAATTGCTCTTCAAAAGTGCAAGGTAAACTACATACCCCGGTCCGAAATGATAGATACAGGCATACCATGAAGACGAACAATCTCCCGGATATAGATCTCAGCTAATCTCTCGGACGAATAGGAGACTGCCACAGGAATAAAATGTGCTGGCTTGGTCAGCCTATCAACAATGACCCAAACTGCGTCGAACTTCTTTCGAGTCTGCGGGAGTCCAGTAACGAAGTCCATAGTGATATACTCCCACTTCCACTCGGGAAGCTCAATCCTCTGAAATAAACCACCAGGCCTCTGATGCTCATACTAACCTGCTGACAATTCAAACACCGAGCCACATATGCAATAATATCCTTCTTCATTCTATGCCACCAATAATGCTGCCGCAAGTCCTGATACATCTTCGCGACGCTCAGATGAATACAATATCAGGAGCTATGTGCCTCCTCTAAAATCGACTCTCAGAGCCCATCTACATTAGGCACACATACTCGACCTTGAAATCTCAAAACTCCATCATCATCTAATATAACCTGCTTGGCGCCTCCGTGCTGCACCGTGTCTTTGAGGACACACAATTGGGGATCATCATATTGTCGTTCTCGGATATGCTCCAATAATGAAGAACGAGCGATCGTGTAAGCCAACATACGACTAGGCTCAGAAACATCCAATCTCATGAACTGATTGGCCAAAGACTGAACCTCCAAAGCAAGCGGACTCTCACCGACCGAAGTATAAGCAAGACTGCCCATACTGGCTGACTTCCTACTCAAAGCATCGGCCACCACATTGGTCTTTTCCGGATGATATAAAATGGTGATATAATATTCTTTCAACAACTCCAACCACCTCCTCTGCCTCCAATTCAACTCATTTTGCTTGAACAGATACTACCCTTGTTATCCGTGAACACCTCATATGCCATGCCATATATATAATGCCTCCAAATCTTCAATGCGTGAACTATGGCTGCCAACTCCAAATCATGAACCAGATAGTTCTTCTCATGAATCTTCAACTGCCGCAAAGCATAGACAATGACCTTGCCATCCTGCATCAACACTGCACCAAATCCAATATGAGAAGCATCATAATAAACTGTATAAGGCCCTGAACTTGTGGGAAAACCAACACTGGTGCCGTAGTCAGAGCTGTCTTAAGCTTTTGAGCTCGCCTCACACTCGCCCGACCACCTGAACTGGGCAACCTTCTGGGTCAACCTGGTCATCGGGGCTGCGGTAGATGAAAACCCGTTCACAAACCGATAATAGTAGTCTGCCAATCCCAAGAGACTCCGAATCTCTTTAGTTGATGCTGGTCTAGGCCAGCTCTTGACTGTCTCAATCTTCTTCGGATCAACCTGAATACCCTCTGCTCACACAACATGACCCAGGAATGCAACTGAACTCAACCAGAACTCACACTTCGAGAACTTTGCATATAAATAACTATCCCTCAAAGTCTAAAGAATCACTTTAAGATGCTGCTCGTGCTCCTCCCGGATGCGGGAATATATCAAAATATCATCCTGAAGGCTATTACGAACGAATCCAAATAAGTTCTGAACAATCGGTTCATCAAATCCATAAGAGCTGCTGGGGCATTTGTTAACCCGAATGACATGACCAAGAACTCATAATGCCCGTATCGAGTGCGGAAAGTTGTCTTAGGGACATCAACTGCCCTAATCCTCAACTGATGGTAGCCAGATCTCAAGTCAATCTTTGAAAATACCTTGGCACCCTGAAGCTAATCGAACAAATCATCAATCCTTGGCAGCGGATATTTATTCTTGATTGTTACCTTGTTCAACTGCCGGTAATCAATGCACATTCTCATCGAACCATCCTTTTTCTTAACGAACAACACCGGCGCACCCCAAGGCGAAACACTGGTTCTAATGAAACCCTTCTCAAGCAAGTCCTGCAACTGTTCCTTCAAAATTTTCAACTCCAGCGGTGCCATACGATACGGTGGGATAAAAATAGGCCAAGTGCCCAAAGCCAAATCAATGCACAAGTCAATATCCCCGTCGGGTGTCATACCCGACAGGTCTGAAGGGAAAGCATCAGAAAACTCATGGACAACGGGCAGAAAATTAATAGAAGGAACCTCAGCACTAGAATCACAAACACATGCCAAATAGGCTAAACACCCTTTCTTGACCATACGTCGAGCTTTCACATAAAATATAACACTACGGGTAGATTGACCAGGAGTCCCTCTCCAATATAAATGAAGCAAACCCGATAAAGGTAAGGTCACAGTCTTGGCATGATAGTCCAAGATAGCATGGTAAGCTGATAACCAGTCTATCCCCAATAACATCGAAATCGACCATGTCTAGAAGCAACAAATCCATACGAGTCTTCAGACCCTCAATCACAACTACACGAGAACGATGGACTCGATCTACCATAATAGAATCACCCACCAGTGTAGACACATAAACAGGGGCACTCAAAGAATCACTAGGCATGACCAGATACGGTGCAAAATAAAACCGAAGCTTCTCTACCACAAACCAGAACAATACCTGCACCTCTACCTCAAATACCTTTACCTCCATCTCTAATACCTCTACCTCCCCCTCTAATACCTCTCTCTAAGTGATGTGGAGAAACTTCTCCAGAAATAGATGCGTGAACTGCTCCCAAGTCGAAGTTGGCAATCCGGCTGGTCTAGCCAAGTAATAATATCTTCACCAAGTCTTGGCGGATCCAAACAAGCGAAAAGTAGCGAAATCGACCCCATTGAGACTTGAGTTGCGTTCAAGGCATTGAGGTAAGTGTTTGGTCTAACCTTAGCTTGAGGTATTAGGATTTCGTATCCTAATTTCTATTTGTTTCTTGTTGAGTACGACGTATATGCATGGTGACGAATATCTATACGTTGGTGTCAAGCATGACCGTGAGTCTTAAATTGTGATTTTTATGATTTCGTTG
>MU784169.1:210917-234713 GCA_026770625.1 Nicotiana glauca | reverse complement strand
TGGTTTCTTTAGTAACTAAATTTGCAAATAAATTAAACAGCTGTAAACTAAAACGCTAAGGTTGTAAACAAGAATAAGAAGAAGCTAAGGCAATGATTTACCTATTGATGAAATCCCTTCTGTTTATGCTCATACAAATTTACCAACACATCTCTATCAATCATGAACACTCTTCTTACCGTAAATCTCTCCCGAGTAATCACAGTAATATACTATTGCACTCTCCCGAGATACACTAGCTAGCTTTAATTAGCACAATTCACTTTAGATTACACTTAACTAGGAAACCAGGTGGAAAGCCATGAAGCTTGAACATTTTTCAATTGAGTGTCCAGGATTTTTATAGTATCTATACACCAAATTATTTCTCTTAATTGTGTCAAAATTAATTCTCTGATTGTAAGGTTTCCGTGTACCACTGGAGAATGCCACAGAATCAGAAGTGAAAGAAGGAATAGTAGCTTGTATTGTGGACTAGATCTCATCATTCACGAGCATGGTGTAGACATTGTCCACATCAGGTAGTGGCTTCATCAAGAGAATACTGCATCTAATTGTAGAGTAAGACTCATTGAGACCCATCAGAAACGGATGAACCGTTTGATCTTCATCTAATTTCTAAAACTTCTCTTTGCAGCCACAAACACAATCAGGATAAGAGATAGCAAATGAGAGTTTATCCGATAGCTTTTTGATCCTATTGAAATAGGAGGAGATACTAGATGTTCCTTGAGAAATGGATGAAATTTCCTTTCTAATCTGATATATTTTGATACCATTGGCCTGCCGAAACCTCTATTCAATTTCATTCTACAACCTTTCAGTAGATTTTGTGTACATGACAGTTTCCCTAATCTCTCGATCCAAACTACTAGGTATCCAAGCGACTACCATATCGTAACATATGGTCCAAGGCGCAAAATTCAAATAAAGGAGAATAGGGCTAGGTTTCAGGGTTGTACCTTTAATCATCCCTAATTTGATCTTACAAGATAAACCTAGTAACATACCCCTTCACTAGCTCCCATAACCAGTACCATCAAATATGCTAGAAACTAACAAAGTACCAGGTGAGTCAGATGAAAAAGATATAAAGGGGAAGAAGGATGTACAATAGTCCCATCACTACCAACAATATTGTCAACAGGAGTCGAGGTTGAACCCATAGTTCATTTCAGGGTTTCAACAAAAAACATCTACCCACACTCAATTGAATCGATTCAAAAAAACCGACAATAAGGGAAGAACACTGATGAATTCTTCAAAAAATACTTGAAGCAAATATGAAGAATCAAAATATTGTAAGCAGCGAAGAAGAAATTGATCGAAGAGTTGTCATTCAAATCGAAACCCCTGACGATGAGTTAATCCATCGGAGAACAACCAAATCCTCACACAGCTACCATGAAACCAATAGATTAGCTCCGATAAATCCTCGTAGTGGCTCTGATACCATGTTAATGCTCAGATTTAGCATATTGAACCCATGGGATGATGAACCCTAATTTGACAACAAGAGTAGAGAGAGAAGATCTATAAGGATCTGTTTATTGAATGTTTCGATACAAAATATTCGTCTGTCTAAGAATACACATTAACTAACTTTGTTTCGGGTACCTTAAATTATACTTGGTCTCCTATATAAGTAGGGCCTATTAACCAGACTTATTACAATGTTCAGCTCCAATAGGCTTATTACAATTTTTTGCTCCAGCAAGAATAACAAGAATATGGATAATTGATAGTATTACTTTGTGATTTTCTCGGTGGGGATACAGGATATGGTAAGGGAATTTATATAAGAGTACAATTAGTAATCGGTCGCCCTATTTAATTCATGCCGGTTACTAATATTTGTACATTGATTACTCGTTCCATGGGTGACTTGTAATGGTTAAGATAATAACGATCAATCACGCTTAATCAGGGATATGCTTATTCCTTTTCATATTCGTGGCTATTAATGACCCTTCCATCTTCGTGGTGTCTAGTATCCTTAGTTATCCACACCATGCTTGTTTCCTCTTTTCCAACTAATAGGTGATAATAGGTGAATTTGACTATAATCACGCCTTAAATAATCACCTTCTTGTGTAGTTTTGATGATAAAAGTGAAAACAAAATGCTCTTATTAGTGATTTTTATGATTTGCAGGTGATATATGTCCAAGGAAGGCTAGGGAGCAGTTTTGGATTCAAAAAATGGAGAAAAAGAGGCCAGCTGTGTAAATTCCCAATGGAACCTCGCATGCCAGCCCTGAAATTCAGAGAAGCAGTTTGGCCGCGGTTCTACCGCGACCGCGGCAGAACTGCGTGGAAGGCAGCTGCAGAAGTTTTGAGATTCAGATAGGGTCTTTGGCCGCGATTCTACCGCGACCACGGCAGAACCGCGGTAGGCGCACTAAAGTTTGAGGACTGAAGTGTAAAAGACGGGATTTTTAGACCTAAACCCTATATTAAACATTAGACTTCGCCCTAGAGAGGCATGTATTATTTTAGAGAGTATCTTGGCAAGGAAAACTATTGTGAGAGATCACCCAAAACATCTTTCTTCTTTTCTTTGATTTCATTGCTAGTTTATGATGAATCTTATTTTAGTTTGTTTACCCATAGCCATGAGTAGCTAAATCCCTTGTCTAAGGTTTTGATGGAACCTATTGGGGGATGAACTTCTTGTTTATGTGAATACAAATTGCTAGTTTAATCTCTATTTGTTCAACTTCATGTTTATTGTAGTTAATTGACAGGATCCTCAATTAGCTGTGCCTATTTAGTGTGCATAACTTGGAAAAGAGTGCATATTTAGGTTATGGTTGAACAACACCACTCCTAAATTATAAGAGGAATCTATAATTGCGGGTTTAAAGCATCAGTAAAAACAAGGGACTTAGGTGAATATAAAATTTACCAGAAAAGGACTGTATTGGAAATTAACAGGAGGACTCAAGTTTCTGATACACAATCTCAAAGTCAACCTAAAGTTGGTGGTGATGTTAAGCAAGTAACTTCAGACTCTGGAGGTACAAGCATCACTAAGGAGCAATTTGATCACCTAATGAATCTTCTGCAACAATCCAAAATGCAAACTAGTCCTCAGGAAATCACTGCTGTTTCTGCCAATTTTGCATATTTGATAGGTAACCCTACTCTCAATAGTTCTAGATTTCTTGCTTGTAATTTTTCTAAGATAGAGAATAGTCCTTGGATTATAGATTCAGGTGCAACTAATCACATGACACCATATCGAGAAGTAAGAGATCTACATGGGTCTCAAGACCCCCAATAACAACCATGCAAGCACGATAAATCACCCACCGGTGTAGACACATATACATGAACACTCAAAGAATCACGAGGCACAACCAGATAAGGGGAAAAATAAGATGATACATAAGAATATGTGGACCCTGGATCAAATAGAACTGAGGCATCTCTACTGCACACTAGAATCGTACATGTGATAACTGCATAGGAGGCCTCAGCCTCAGGTCTGACTGGAATAGCATAACATTGGGGCTGGGCCCCACTACTTTGAACTGCATCGCTAGGATGGCCTCCTGCTGGCTGGCCTCCACCTCTAGCTGCCTGGCCTCCACCTCTCGCGATCTGACCTCCACCTCTAACACCTCTACCCCTGCCTCTAGCTGGCTGAGCGAGCGGTGGAACACCCGGTGCTGGAACCATAGAACGAGAACCCTGATGCTAAGAACTGCTCGAGGCTCGAGGGCAAAACTTGGCAATGTGCCTCATATCACCGCAAGTATAGCAAGACTTCGACTGCTGACCCTGAAACTGACCCTAAAACTGACCCTGAAGGCCTGGATAACCACCCTGAAAAATCTGGAGTAGAGGTGAACTTATAGGAGCTGGTGGTGCACTGTCGGGAAACTGATAAGAATACTGCATATGAGAACAACGACCACGTGGATCACCGTGAGAAACCCAAAGTGCTGAATGAAATGGCCTAGGAGGATGGCCTCTACCAAAAGAATCCCTACTTCCATACGAGGCACCGCTGAATCTAGAATGAAGAGGCCTCTTATCAGACCCCTGACCGCTCCCTTGAGCTAAAACCATCTCAACCCGCCTGGCCAAATTGGCCGCATCCTGGAAAGAAATCTCGCTGCCTGTCTCCTTAGCCATCTACAGTTTAATAGGCTGAGCGAGTCCTTCAATAAACATCCTCACCCTCTATTTCTCGGCGGGGAGTATAAGAAGAGCATGACGAGCCAAATCAATAAACCTCGTCTCATACTAGGTGACAGTCATAAAACCCTGACGAAGACGCTCGAACCACTTGCGGTACTCCCCTTTCTGAGTGACGCGAAGAAACTTCTCGAGAAATAGTTGCGAGAACTGATCCCAAGTGAGAGTTGGTGATCCAACTGGTCTGGCCAAACAATAATCTCTCCACTATTTCCTGGCGGAACCTGATAGACGGAAAGCAGCAAAGTTGACCCCATTGGTCTCCACTGTGAACACCTAATTTTTGACCGTATTTAGATTTTTCACCACTTTTTAGTATGTAAATATTATACTCTACGTATTTTAGTTTTTGTTTCATTTTTTCTTTAATGCGTTAAATTTGGAAAAATAGATAAAAAAGATTCATTTAGAATACTACTTTATTTTGAATTAATCAATAATATAAAATAAAATAAAAAGAAAAAAGAAAGGAAATTGAAAAAAAATATGTATTTTTTTTAAAACTAGTCATTAATTCTTTTAGTCGTCCTAATATTCCCTAGACTAGGATTAGTTTATTAGTATTGATTAATAAAAAAGATTCTTCCCAATCTTAAAAGGTGGACCCCCTCTCTCACAAAAAGACAAAATAGAATAACCAATTCTTTGCACAATCTAACAATTCACCCTATTAGATTTCCACTCACGTTTTTTTTCTCTTTTGGCCAAGGGCCCCAAATCATAATCAATTAAAGGTGATGATATGAGGATCCAAATTCAAATAAGAAGAGGGTAAGGTAGTGTACGATTTCCACCCAGAGAATATGAAGAAACAGCCAAATAGACTTCTGCCTAGGATTGAAAATAATCCTAATGGATCTCATTGAGAAAATCGACTGCCTTTCTGCCAATACATAATGTAAGAGTTTTTGGTGTGATAAAAGTCTTAACCACCTCAACTTTTATAGGAACGAATTTGATTTTGAAAAAGGGATAAATTTCCAAAATATTAATCATTATTTTAATTATAATTTTGCACCTTAAAGATAGAGTTTAGTTTCAATAGACTATAGGCTCAAGGAACGGTGAAAATAAAGCAATAAGAGTAACAAATAATAGTAACAACAATGTAAACTTCTACAAAAACTAAACTTGAAAATATAATATTACTTATTTAATGCCCTAAATATTAGGATTTCATACACAATTCAAATAAGAAAAATTGTAATAACTAAAATTTTATTTGATTTAAATGTTCTAAACAATAGGTAAATACTTAAAATTATTAATTTGTTCAATATTAAATATGTTTTTAAAGTGTAATAAAAGCAAATGTAATATAATATAAATATAGATATAGACGTAGATATGTAAATTTCTCTAAAGACATTTTCCGGCCATATATGGACTGGATCTCCAATAAACTTTATCCAAATCTTAATTCTCTTGACTTTGGCTCAGAACTCAAATAGAAAAAAAGGTTCCATTTAATTCTTTAATCTTGACCCTTGCTGGGATTTTACTTTAAGGCCATCCGTTGATTTTGGGCCACCTCGGCATAACCACTTTCTCCTTTCAATACCTACAACACTAGACTAAAAAATAGCACGAGCTACCTAGTTTTTGGACTAGCAATTGGAAAGTAACTAGCATTTGGGAAGCATTGATAAATAGCAATTGTTTTGCTGATACATGAAAAGTTCTTGAATAATATGCTGGATGATGGAGCTCCTGCGTATAAACTTCAAGCATATTATGTTGGAACTCCAGCACAAGGAAAGTTCCAGCATAATATGCGGGATTATGGAGCTCCTGCATATAAACTTTAAAAAATTCGTACTCCAGTATATTATGCTAGAATATTTTCAAATTTTTAAGAGTGGTTTTGTTCAAATTTTATCTTTACATGAAAATTGGCTAAATTTCGATTACTTTTGGAATTGTGACTATTTTTCAATTATCTATCTATCTATATCTATCTATATCTACATCTACATCTATCTATCTATATTATTATAAAAACCTGAATACAATATCGGTTTACAAAAATAACCTTATAATATTAAATATAATAACTCACAATAAAAGGACATAATCGAAATTCTTAACATTAACCTTATAATCCTATTAGTTTTAGAACATAATAATACACGTTAGAAATCCTACGTGAACCAAACGAAGAAAGACAAAACCCCAAAATTGGAAGGAACTATGGTAGGCTACGATTGGTTTATCCATATTCAATTTTACGATTCCAAATCTTTCTTTCTATTTTGTTTAAATTTAAGAAATTCGTAAAATTACTCTTGGCTAATACGTAATTTGGAACATCCCTTCTATGCTTCCTAAGATTCAAAATCAACAATACCTATGGGTTATATATTAGACAAATAATTTGGAGTTCCTGAAATAATTTCTAAGGTACAAAAGAATTTATTTGAGGTGATTACTTAAATAACTTGTGTATTTTTCGAAATAATGTATATGAACAATAGTTAATACTATATATGTCTACATATTTTCAATTGGTAAAAGAAAATTTTAATTAACAAAAAAGTACTATATATGTCTCTATACATATAATTTTGTTCAATTCTAGCAATATGAGCACAAAATATTTATATCTCTTTTCCTGTTTGGTGACGTATGTGTTTATTATCAAGCTAGAAGTTATACTTAATTTACTTTTTGAATCATTCTATTTGCAACAAGTTATCTTGATATATAGCTTTGAACATATCACATAATCATTAGATCTCTAACTCTTTGTTACTATCGGTTAGACCTTCTAACTCTTTGTAAATTAGTATCTAATTATTTGAAGATCTACGCCAACTCACATTTTTCAATTAAATAATGATATTAACAACTTCCTGAAACATGATATCATTTATTATTAAAATGGTACAACAAGATAGCAATAACGACAATTGACACTTAATATTCTTTATCATATGCTGAAAATTTCAAAATTTTAAGTTAAATGATCATATAAATTCTTTTGATAAACCATAGTCAACACAAACACAAATTTCACATAGATATGGTATATAGATTACTTATAAATCAGGATTATATAACGTTTAATTTTGTAAGCTAATTAAAATTAATTTTGTAGGAAGGAAAGAAAGGTATGTTAATGGAATTATATTATGCTTGCAATAGCAGTAGGACATCTATACAAAATTCAAAACCTAGGACGCCCCCTGGTTGTTCGATTGCAACCTAGGACATCTATACACACTCTCTTACTTGTGAAGCTTTACACATTCCGGACTTTTTGGGTATTATCGTCGCACTATCGGCATAATTCATAAAGACATTAATCATCACAATCTTTTGGTGGATTTCCATGCTCCTCTGGTTAATTTATGTGACTGGGGACATGCTAAAGCTCTGGTTGAAAGACAACTAAATATTTCTCACATATGCTCTCAGTATTATAGAGCGACAAATCTTATATTTGGAGCAACAATGTACACTACTGCGATTGCCATTTGGTTTACTAGCAGTGTCCTTGTGGGAATGAATGTTAACGAAGAGATGGTTAAGCTTTGGCCTCTTATGGACTTAGCAAGCTTGGATTACTGTGCTTTGTCTAGGTTGACTGAAGAGCAAATTGTCTTTGACTGGATTCGTTGCTGCTGTGGTGGAACTGAGAATAATATGCCTAGCTGCAACCAAAATGTCCTTCTTCCTAACTGTTCTATTTCACCTTGTAGAAATATTAAGTTTCTGCATACAAAAACAACTGATTTTTATTTACTGGCTCAAGCTCAATAACCTGCGATGAATCTTTTTGTATGGGATCCAGGAATACGTTCCAAGTACATAGCTCTAACAAGTTATACAGTGAACATTGCGGCACTACTATTGTTGGGATCTACTGGCAAGTTTTACTTCATTAGATATGCTAACTCTATGACTAAAGGGTGGGATCTTGGACGGAATTTGGGTATCCATTCATCCCGTTTGCTAACTAGTTTTGCATTTTCAGTTGCTAGATGTGGTGCCGATGACTTCATTATTTTTATACTACGATCTATTTTAGATCCGAGTAACAGAATTATTGAGTTCCTGCCCGATTACTCATTGTGTGAGTTTGCCGCACTACATACTTGTAGCTTAAATATGATGGAAAATGTGCTTTTTTTTAGATGATGTAAAAGTTGATTTGATGAAAATATCTTCAATTGTTGTTGCTGATATTCACAGAACAATGATAACTGAGGGTAAAGACACTTTTATCTTGGTTGGTCTTACAACTACTGGGAGGCAGTAGTAAGTTTTCAAGAATCGTATCTTCTTCTACTTGATCCAGCATTATTACTTGGAGCATTTCTCAATTATTTAGTACATTATGCACTCATTCTCAAGTACATATAAAAGATTGATTATGATTTATTGAAAGACTATAATTCAAGTAGAAGTAATAATACACTTTTGTGGCCTCTTTTATATGAACACAAACAAGCTTTGAAAACTATATTGCAAAGAGTCAATTCTAGTTAAGTGAGATTGTTCTTAATTTGTAGATGGCCCTGGAGAAACCGAAAAGTTATTTCTATATCAGGCATTACCTGTAAATATCAGACCAAAGGGTATAACAATAAGTGGTATAGCAGCAACAATTTTATCGGGGGTCATATAGCTCACTCTAGAATTGCTCTTCAAACAACTGAAACGATCATTATAAATATGTCAAAGCAGACCAATGGTGTTAAACTGATAAGGAAGAAAAAGTTGATAATCTAGGATGAAACTCTAATGACAAAGTATTAGGCAGTCAAAACAGTTCATAGGAGCTTAAGAGATATAATGGATGATGATAATTTGGTAGAAAAGTAATAATTTTTGGAGGTGATTTTTATCAAGTTCAACACATAGCTCCAAAATCGGCGAGAGTAGCAACTATAAATTTTATCTTGGTAAAATCATACTTATAGCTAAATAAAAAATAATTAGCTAATAAGAAATACGAGAGCAAGATAAGATCCAGCATCTAGTGATTTATTGCTTCATATAGAAAGTAGAGAAGCGCATACAATAAAAGATGATTTGGCCCTTCTTCTAAACAATTGGTTATCAAGGCCAATGGTGATATTAGTGGTAAAGATCACTTAATAAGAAAAATATTTTTCTCATTAAATAAAATGAAAGTTATGCAACATACATGACAAAAAGAGCTATCTTAGCTTGAAAAAATGAATATATTGATCAACGAAATGAGACGTTGATTACTAAGTTCCCAGGTAAAAGCAAAATGTTTCTCAGTGTCGATTCAGTGGAAGATGATACCATCAAGTCAATAACTACTATCAGAAAAAATACTTCAATACTTTAACACCAAATAACCTTCCACCACACAAGTACTTTGGCAAGTTCATTATTTCATATGTTTGTTAGTGTCTTGTACGTTTCTAAACAAATTTAAATAGAACTTCCATTGCATACAAGTTGGTTTTGAAGAATATGTACATATCATGCTACTGAGAAACTTAAATCCGTCAATATTACGTAATGGTATAAGGATGGTTTGTCGAAGCTTTGACAATAACGTCATATATGCAGAAATTTTGATGGGTTAATGTGGTTCCAACACTACAATATATTTGCCCTAAGACCACACTAATTTTAGACAACGCTTAGAAAGCGTAGCCAAAAGTGTCTATAGGAACGCTTTATAAGTGTAGCCTGTATTTTGAGCTTTTAGCGCTTTCTTTTCAATAATAAAAGCAACACTTAACAAGTGTGCTCTAAAATAAAAATAAAAAATTCATCAAAAAATTCCCTCCATTATTTCATTGGGCGAAAGTTTCCCCCTATTTTCAAAGGCAAAATAAATTAACACTTCCTCAAATTTTCATTCTACCCCTCTACTGAGTATCGACCCATAAATCTCCATTTAGGCCATCACCATGCCGCTGGTTCCACTGCTACCAAATCCAGCACCCACTGAAATTTTTTTCTCCATTGACCCAATACCTACATCTAAGAAAGAAAAATTTCAGCATTCAAAAGGTATGGTCTCTTAATTAAAATTATTTTATTTCTTTACATATTCATCAACAGCTTAAACCCCTTTGATTCTTATGGGTATTTTGTTGCTGTGTTGTTATCGCTTGGACTGGACTTTAAGTCTACGCCTAATTAAGAACTGATTTGATTAGTTTCTATTGAAAATTAAATAGAGTTATTGATACTCCAACAAAACTGCCAAAACAAGGAAACCGTACTATTTGTTTGTTGGAATTGTTTGTTGATAGTGGTGTCACACCTCCTTTTTACCTACCCTCGGAAGGGTATAAAGGAGTTTTTCCAATTAAAGGACAATCGAAACGGGATTTGTTTATTATTAAGATTCAGAGTTACCACTTGGAAGATTTATGGTGTCCCAAGTTACCGGTTGAATCCCGAATCAAGGAAAAAGTTGACTCTGTATTACAGTCCGCGAACCAGAAATGTGAGTAAGAAATTCTGTTAATCCGGGAGAAGGTGTTAGGCATTCCCGGGTTTCGTGGTTCTAGCACGGTCGCTCAACTGTCATATTTGGCTAAATATCTGATTTTAAAACATGCTTCAACTTACGCATCTCTTCTTTCATTGCGTTAACATCTACCACCTCCACCTCTTTTGATGGGTCCATAATACTGGTATCTGATTCCTGGCCTGTCATGTTCAGTTTGTCTTTTGACCAGGTGTTGTAGGAATGGGTTGCCAGAATGCCAATCAACTAACCACCTGCCTAGACTCAATATCAACAACAACTTGGTTAGTGGTTAGGGCATTAACAGATTTGATAACCGCACGTTTGGGGAATGAATGCACCTAGGCAGTTAACGGATGCTATTATGTATTTGCTCGACTGCTTGATTCATCCCGACTTTTCTTATTCTCGATTGCAGCTTCTTTTCTTTTCTGTTCTCTTTTGCCTTTGTTTCCTCTTTGTTCGTATTTTCTCGTTCCCTCTTGTTTTGCCATTGTTTCTTTCATTTGGTTTCTTATTTTCTTTTTCTCTCTTTTGTTTTTCTTTGGTCTCTTTCTTTTCATTTTTTTTCTTTTCTTTTCATTTAGTTACGGTCGAATCCTATGGAGATTGCCTACGTATCATGACTCCGCATGAATCAGACCAAGCGTAGTTCGTGAAAATAAATGTAAAATAGAAGCAAAATATTTTGGGATTTTCAATTTTATTGGTAGCAAATACTTCCATTACAAAGACTCGAAACTGACAGATTAACACAACTAACAGACTTTGATGACACAAGGAACTACAGACTCCACCATCAACTATTCTATTTCAAAAGAAAATGCAGACTCAATCAACTAACAGACTCTTAGCGAAAAGAAAATGCAGACTCAAACAACTGACATACTCTAGTAGAAAAGAAAATACAGACTCAAATGACAATCATGAATATATTAAAACTCCTGGTGCCCGCGGGACATCGTTTAGTCTCGCCGCGGGCCTATATGCAAGTTCCCCCGGAAGTCTGTCCAAGTCACTCATTATCTGTTTTACAAATATCATCACTGATGCAAAGAAGGTGGTGCAAGTCATGTTCTCGCACACTTCGCATTTCCTAGTAATGTAGTGAGCAACGGTTAAGATTCTCTCTCTGATTCTGCCCTTTTCCTGAAGCAACCTCCCTATCTGTTGGGCCCTGGCCTCCAAAGTCTGCTCGGCTACCTGGTTTTGTTCCTGGAGTTGTTGCAAGTCCATTTCTAATTGTGCCAATGCCGTGTAGCAGTGCTCTCTTTCAACCTTGAATTCTTTCGCCTGTTTGATCATGTTATTCTCTTTGGCAATGACCCTTTTCTTTAATCCCCTGAACTCATTATCGTATTCTTCTCTCAACTGCTTAATCATGCGGACACGTTCTTCTGCGTTTTTGGCCAATTGTTTTCGAACTCCAGCTAATTCTTTTTCTGCTTTATTAAGGTCAAAACTGTAATCATTCATTTTTGCCTTAGATTTTCTATAAGCTTTGCATCCTTGGCACTCCTAACGGGATGTTCGGCTGCTATCTTCATCTTTTGGATTTGGGTTCATAAGGCTTCATTCTCTTTGGCCAATTTCTTTTTCTCACCCTCATCGGCTGCGGCTTGCACACTGTTTTCAAACTGAAGGTCTCGGACTTGCCTTTTCAATTCTCCTATTTTATCTCTGTATTCATTTTCTTTAGCTAACCAGGCCCATTGCTCTTGCGATGATTCGGCAAAATCCTGGAGGTGAGGTCTTTTGGCCGGCCTCCCAAATGTAACTTCCCTTCTATACCAGACATGATACTCAGGTGGCACTTCTCCTTTAGATCGATCTCGTACACAGGTATTCGCCGCCAAGTATTGACATTCACTCCAGACCTGGCGAACCCTTGCTTTAGAAAACAGGCCATCAAGACCAATCTCAACCACTTGGATACTAAGACCGTCGTCTTTTGGCACTATTTGGCATCTCCCGAGTTGCCGTAAAACCCGATATGGAGCATAAGGCTGAATGCTCTTAAGACCCATCAAGAAGAAGTGTGGCCTTTCTGCTGGCATATATATGATTTAATCAACAGGCAACCATCCAAACGTCCACTCTATTTGATTGGTAGTAAGGGACCGAAAGTATGATGTCCAGCCCGTGAATCCTTCAGGCAAGCTGACCCCCTTAATCCTCGTATAAAACTCCTCTATACAGGTTTTCTCTGTAGACCCATAACTCAGGAATTGAGGACGATGGCACAGGTGTTCGGTCATCCACATTTGCAACAATAGATTGCACCCCTCAAAGAAATCTCCTCCGGCTTTGCAGGCTGTAAGAGCATGAAAGATTTCAGCTACTATGATAGGCGCAAGAGTGCTTTTGGCTTGAGTAATTAAAGTGCTGACGACCCCGGCTATTTTTATGTCAATGTTTCCATCTTTCCTCGTGAATACCAAAAGCCCCAAAAAGACCACCATAAAAGCAAAACGTCTATGTTCCTCCCATTTTTGCCAGTTTCCTTTGCTACATATTTTGCTTTCCAGGTTATTGAACCCTCCTATGTGGCCATATCTGTGGTATATGAAGTGTGGGGTGCAAAAACCATTCACCAAATCCGTGTTGTGAACCGTCCTGATTATCTTCAGCGAGTCTAAGAATCTGTGTATAGCTACGGTTCTCGGGGCAACCAAGTACTTGTGCCTTAAAGGAACCTCAGCACTTCCGATGTACCCAGCTATTTCTTCTAAGGTCGGGGTGAGCTCAAAGTCTGAAAAATGGAACACGTTGTGTGTTGGGTCCCAACATGTGACCAATGCTCTTATTATGTCTCCCCGAGGCACAATATCCAACAAACCGATAAGCCCTTTCAAATATTTTTTGACCTCGTCTTGTCCTTCTTTACCTAGATCGTTCCACCATAGATGCAATTCTAGGGGGATTTTATTCATGATTGAGAAAGGTTCATTTTGAATCGTGCTCATCCTGCACATTTATTAAGGTAATTTAATCACTTATTTTGACCTAAAAAGGGAAAATGACAATATCTTTTTCAAATTTCTAATTTAAAACAAACAGCCGGTTTTGCAGACACAACCTTTTAGCACTTCGGGAAGAATATTTTAAGGCTGTACCTGCTAACCGTTGAAAATGACCCAAGGTGGCTGTTCTTGCAAAAACAACCTTCCGACGCCCTTTTGGGGACATTCGGCTTATTTTAGACAAGAATGGCCTTACCTGACTTATTCATGACAAAATTAAAAATTTTGTTGTTCTGAGCTATTTTTGCAAAAGGGAAGTTGGACCCGATGGGGGTTGCCTACGTATCCCACACCCTGTGAGAATCAAACTGGCGTAGTTCGGGCAAATAAAACAAACTATTTTTGATAACAAGACTCTTTTTCGTTGGCAAATACACTATTTCTGAAAACAAAACTCTTTTTATATTTTCTTTTTCAGTGGCAAATAAAACAAACTAATTTGAAAATAAAACTCTTTTTGTTTTTCTTTTCCATTGGCAAATAAAATAAACTATTAAAAATAAAAATACTTTTCTTCTTTTTTTTCTTTCATTTTTTCTCAAAAATCCGACAGACTTTCGGAACTACTTGGACATTGGTTTTTCTAATATAGGTGATTAACTCTCTACACTACTATTTTCTCTTTTTCTCTTTTTGTTTTTCAACTTTTCCAGATATTCAAAGCCGGTCAGCATGCGAGTCCGAGACAAATAAATGTACACGCAACACGTAAGATGCATCCGGATGGTCTTTTTCATTTCAGGTTACCTGTCCTAGACGGACCCAACCCCTGTGTTGAGTTCCCTAAGTCATATGCACGTGATGTAAATAAGCGTTCCTACTAGGGATCCGGCATGAAGTCAAGTCATTATAGGTTCAAAACCTGGGTATATGTTCTAGACTGTGTACCCGAGCGGACAGCTCGAGTCGAGGAAGGGGCTACGTACCGGGAACCAAAAGGCCATCCAGCTTAGTAACTTGTCAGGCCTCTTTCTTATTTCAGTGTATGACACTAACAGAATAGGGAGTCTCAACCAGTAAGCACATCCTCGGAGATGAGAAGAGAAGGGTTTCGCCATGGTTTATATACATTCCAGGTAATATCAAAGCGGTAAAGCATTTAGCACATGTAGCATGAAACATGTAAGGAAAATCAGATAAATCCAAGTATAACAATTATTCTAAGATCGAATTCTTAAACCTTGAACCGAAGTTCTGGGTTTGCGTCCCCAGCAGAGTCGCCAGAGCTGTCACACCTCCTTTTTCCTACCCCCCGAAAGGGTATGAAGGTGTTTTTCCAATTAAAGGACAATCGAAACATGATTTGTTTATTATTAAGATTCAGAGTCACCACTTGGGAGATTTATGGTGTCCCAAGTCATCGGTCGAATTCTGAATCGGGGAAAAAGTTGACTCTGTATTACAGTCCGCGAACCAGAAATCCGAGTAAGGAATTCTGTTAACCCGGGAGAAGGTATTAGGCATTCCCGGGTTCCGTGGTTCTAGAACGGTCGCTCAACTGTCATATTTGGCTAAATATCTAATTGTAAAACATGCTTCAACTTATGTGCTTTTTAATTTTACACCGCTTTTATTGTTATTTTTTAAAGAGAATTGCAACGTCATGAAAACACGTCTCGAACCACGTCACATAAATGCACCCATAGTTTTTGACACATTTCGACTTCGTTGGGATTTGGATTTGGGTCACATAAATGTACACCCGAATTTAGGAAGGTAATATTATTAAATGCCGGGCCTAAAGCAACTAGCGTATTATTAACTTTATGGGAGGCCATGAAATTCGCTAAATGGCACATCCCGGACTCCAAATATTTTTATAGAAAGTATTAAAAGGGCCACGCTATTTATGCATTTTACTTGGCGCGGCGCACCTCGTTTATTTTAAAGGATATCCTAGAAGATCTATGACTTTTCTATTCAGCAATATCTCCGAAAGGCCCATGTAGTTTGTTACTGGCCTAATGCAAACCAAGTAATAATTCTGCACCAAATTCAAGCCATTGGGCTCCGAGATAAGCCCAAAAAAGAAAAACTACAATCCAGGTCTACACAAAAGACTAGCCAATCATAGGCCTGGCCCAGGCCCAAACGAATCAAGGAAATCAGAACTGACCTGGGCCGCGCGTTAGGGGCGTTGAGGCCCAAACTACTTGAAAATAGGCTGTTGAGCCCTGATCTTTAAACCAAACAAAACCTCAATTCAATTAAAATAAATACCCACTAAAATTGTGTCAAGTTGTTCTAAGTGTGTTCAATAATTTTGTAATAAAGGAAAGTGAGGTACACCTACTCAAATCAAGGGGATACTGATTGTTTTGATTCCAATTTCATGCTCAGATTATGTTTAGAAGTATTACTACAATATTCAGAAGGCAATGATTAAACCAAAGTAATTACTAACTAAATTGAAATATCAAATTCAAACAAACAAACTTAACCAATTAAACGCTATTATTTCCGATTTCCGCATCGGAAACTCTAAAATTGAACTGAAACTTCATATGTTACATATAGGCTATCGTTTCCTGTGCATTAGTATTTGAGTCTAAAAACCAGTTTTAAATTCTTATCACTTTGACCCTTGAAACTAACTGATGCTATGTTCACTAGCACAAATCAACAACTACTACACAAATGCATTCACAAGCTACTCATAAACAGTCCAATGTCAAATACAGTCTATATAGTCCCACTACAGTCCATTAATACAATCGAAATATTGTTCAAACAAACAGTTAAGCTAAACTTCTAAGCTGAAACAACAAAAGCATAGGTCCAGGTGCAAACAGATGTTCCTCATCATTTAACTCAAAATAAGTTCCTATATGGGGATACAATCTTCAGCATCACTTGAGCATAAGGATATACCTGGAAATTGGAATAGAAAGGAGGAAATAGACAGTCAGCTAAGACAATAGCAAGCAGCAGCTCACAGCCAAGGTAGCTGAATCAATTACAAATCCCAGAAATACCACAGCAACTCAAAAACAGTTTGCAGAAGAAAAAAAACACCAGAAAGCGAACAAAACCAGATAAGATTGGACCAAAATCAACTCGAAATCAACCAGAATTCCCTGAACTTGAACCAAACGAGATCTAAAAGTTACTCAAACCATTTTTAACCCTCTGTTGAACTGAAAACTTGATCTACAGCTGAAATTCGAACTTAAACTAAGAGACTTCCAATAGAACAATATTTTTTGGAGTTTTTTGCTTTTTTTTTTTTTTGAAGAAACTAGGATCTAAGGAACTTTAGAACTTCAGATTTGATTTTGGAGCCTTTAATTCAAATTTCAGATCTGGAAACTTGTAGAGATTTTTTGGGGGGAATTTTTTAGAGGTTGAAATTTGTGAATTAAATCACTGGGCATGCCTTTTTATAGGCAAAACTAAGGGTCTATCAGATTTTCTCTTTTGCACCTTAGTCCCTCTTTTAATTTTTAGTTTTACTCACTTAGTCCTTTATTTTCTGACTTCTTTCTCAAGTTACCCTATTAAGTTCCTAATACTCTAATTAAAACCCTATCTAGAAGATTCTAGGGAATTCTATTTCAGTTGCTACAAGATTCCTTTTATCTAAAAGTCTATGCTACCCTTGAATTCGATCTGAAATTACCAGCCGAGCATTGATTGAACCCAGCCCCTTTACCTTAGTCAGTAACTAGTAACTGTGGTTAACTATCCAAAGGAAAAATAGAAAATTCAGCTAAACCCAAGCAAATCCTAAAACTGAATTAATTACTTGAACCTAACTAATCAATTCTAATTACTACCTAGATAATCAATGAACTAATAACATTCATGGATCAATTAATTGAAACCAAACACAAAAAAAATCAAAACAGAACAAAATAAAAAATAATGACTAAAACAATCAGCATCAATTGATCAAGAAGAAAATTTAATCAGATGAGAGGAGAATCGAATATCCAAAACTTAAACTAAAACCTAAGACAATCGATTATCAACAAAACTCTACTTAAACTAACAACAGAATTAGATGACTTAATTCAATTTGTCATTTATTAGAACTCAAAACAAATAAGAACAGAGAAGGAAAAACCTAATTAGTGACCCCAAACAGAATGAACAAGACTCATATCAATTAAAAACAATTAGGGATGTAAAGTTAATTCAAAAAAAATAATAAGAGCAACTAAGGGACTTACCGGTGTCATTATCTTTTACCCAAAAACCAGGGAAAAACGCCCACGAACTCAGAAACAAGGCTTATTTGTATGAATATCTTTTGAACACCCTAGGCTCGATCTCTGATTTAAAATTTGAGGCGTTGCAAGGATGTTTGAAAGATTGTGAGTGGGGATTTGGAATGAGAGTGAGATGGGGATCTCAGGGTGTTATTCTGGTGACATTTAGAGTGATAGCGCCGCCGGACACGGCGAAGAAGTCAGTGGTGGCGCTAGGGTTTCATTGATTGTAGGATTTTGGGTGGGATTTGAAGGGGAACCGTGATAGAATCAAGACAAGGAGAAGGAGACGAAGTTGTGGTCCTAATCTAGGCGGGTTTGGATGATTTAGGGTTTTGAACGAAATCTTCGATTCAAGATTCGAAGACTTCGACGGGGATTTTATGGAAAAGGTTTAGCGGTCTAGAAAGAGGAGGGCGAGTGGCTATTGTGGAGTGATTTTTGGACCATTTGGTGACCGGCTGCCCCCGTAAGGCGATTTCCGGCGGCAATCGAAGGTGGTAGACGTTGGCGTTGGGTTTCTCTGTGTGTGAGGTGAATTGAGACGGAAAAGGAGGGGGTAGGGGGAGTCTCCGACATTATTATATGAATGATTGCCCAGTTCCTAGCCGTTGGATCAAGAATCCTCGACGGCCAGGATCAATTACCCCCTTAAACGGCGTCGTTTCATTTCCATAAAGCTGGACCAGGTAATTTGTGGGTTTGGGACAATTCGAAACGGGTCTTGGGGGGTCTTGACTTGGGCTGATGTTATTCGATTAACATCGGCCCAAATTTTGAGCAGCCTATTAATTCTCTTAAAAGAAACCTTTTCTTTTCAATTCTTTATTTGTTTTTCTTTCTTTCTTTTATTTTGATTTTTATTATATGAAAAATTAAAAGTGAAGACCCAAATTGATTCTAAAATTACACTAATTAATTTCCAAATACACTATTTCCAAAGACAAATTAAAAGTTTAAATGCAAAAGAACCATTTTTGTTATTTTCCTTATTTTAAAGCGACTTAATTACTAATTAATCCTAAAATATGAAATTAAGCCCTATATGCAAATGCCAAGTATATTTTTGTATTTTTCATTAAAAGAAATATAAAAATAAAATACAAACAATTAACATAAAATGTCATAAAAATTCACAAAATTACAAATAATAAAAGAAAATATTTTGTTTTGAAATTATGGGAGTAATTCATATGGGCAAAAATCACGTGCTTACAAGTGGTCTTCGATTGGTTTGCCAAAATTCCTCTTCATTAGGCTTTGTGGATTTGATTGTTCTTTGTATTAGGGTTTTCAAGTGTTAAATCAACCTATTATTTCATGAGTGTTTTTTTAATTCACATCAATGGCATCATATGATTGGGAACATCATGTGTATATTAATTTATTTTCCTTTGCTTCCATATTCAAAAATAAGCAAGCTTTGGTACTGAAAAAAATAAGCATATTCTTAGTGTCATCCAACTCTTATCTCCTTTGAAGTTGCAAAAAATATTGCATAATATTCGAGTATTGATTTTATGCCATTCAACCTTACCTAATTTAAGATCATATAATATTTATTTTCTTGGTACAAGATTATATAAATATTTATGCTTTAGCGTATATTGCTCGTAATCACATCATATAGAAAGGGGGATAAAGAGTAGTAACCTTTACTTGTTGTTTCTTCCTTTAGAAGACCGATCATTGAACTTCATAAAAATATGGCCAAATTGGTTAAAATATTGAATAATTAATGGTGGCCATTGATGTTGTGGCTGGGACTCTTGAAACGAGGATAGAGAGTGTGTATATACAGGAAAAGAAAGGGGGATAAAGAATATGTATATATAAAAATTAATATACGCACGATTGGTACAAAAGATTTTTGAAGATTAATCTGATGACAACCTTACTGTTATAACTTAGTACCTTCTTGTCTGACTTCTTCATTATTCAGATTTATTAGTTGGATGAGTATTTTCATATCATTTTAATATGGAAAAGAAGAAGATGACATTTAGAGAGTGTTTTTGTGTTTTTGCAATTTCTGTATTTCTGCATTTCTGCACAGCATTTCAAATTTTTTTGCATTTATGGACAGTATTCTTTGCGTTTATGCACAATATTTCGGTAATCTTTGTATTTCTGCACAGTATTTTTGCATTTCTACACAATTTTTCTGCATTCTGCAGAGCGTTTCGTCAATTTCTGCGATTCTACTCATTATTTTTGTGATTCTGCACAGTGTTTCTACATTTTTTGCATAGCATTTCGGCATTTCTATACAATATTTCTGCATTTTTGAACAGTGTATTTTTTGCATATTATTTCTGGATTTCTGCACTACGTTTAAGAAATTTGTGCATTTCTAGATAGTATTTTTTGCATTTCTGCACAGGTTTTCCTGCATTTTCTGCATTTCTGCACAATATTTTGGCATTTTTACATTTCTACACAGTTTTTTTTGCATTTCTACACAGCGTTTGGCAATTTTTGCAATTCTACATA
This sequence comes from Nicotiana glauca, assembly GCA_026770625.1. Lineage (NCBI taxonomy): Eukaryota > Viridiplantae > Streptophyta > Magnoliopsida > Solanales > Solanaceae > Nicotiana > Nicotiana glauca. The sequence goes on along the minus strand of MU784169.1, from coordinate 214,315 downwards.
GTGTTTCTACATTTTCACGTAGCGTTCCGGTAATTTTTGCGTAGGAAGAAGTTGGCAAGGATGACTGTGTTAGAGACGAAGCTATGGACGTCGATTCTGCTATAGGTGTTATGTCTTAAACCTTGCAATTCTGTGTGTTTATTGTATTCTTTTCCTTATGTCTTGGTTGTTACATAAATATAGGGATGTCAAATAAGAAGAAAGTTCGAGGACAAACAAAATATAAGATGATTCACGCAAGAAATTTTAAGGAAAGAGAGGAAGTCACATTTGATAAAGGGGAAGCTATTGGACCAACCTGCAAAAGAGTGTCTAAGTTAAGCAACTTTATAGGAACAATTACTAGAAATCCCAAATTTATCACCTTGTTATTCACTAGTTGGCATGCTATCTTTGATGATATTAAACAACGAATGTGGGAGTATGTCAATGTAAGAACGATCAATATTGATGCAAGTAGTGCACAGGTTGTAACCAACCTTCTCCAGTTGATGCAAGTAGCGCACATGCTGTAAGAGGTTATTCTACATTCTTCTGGGTCAACCCATGGTCCAGTTCTTGAAAAGATATTTAGACTCCATATTTCCACCAAACTTAAATGCTTTCTGCTTTGTATTGAGTTTATTGTCGAAATTTTTGGTCTTGAATAAGATGATGTAGATCTTAGAGTTATTTTAGCAAATACAGAAAGACTAGTTATTGTTGTCACGACCCGAATTTTACACCATCGGGATCGTGATGGCGCCTACTCGTGGTAGCTAGGCAAGCCAAATTACTCACCGTTTCCATAAATAAAAATATCCTGTTGTCAATTTGATAGCATGAATAATAATAATAATAACAATAGCTTCGGAAGTCTAATTTTATAAGTCTGAAAATAAATGTGAACTGCTCAAAAATATCCTCTACCCAAGATTTAATGTCACAAACTCACGAACCACTAAGAATAAACTACATATAATGGTCTGAAAGAAATATAACAACCGTCTGTCTCGAAACAATGAGACTACAGTATAAATGAAAAGAATAAGAAGAGACGCCGGTCCTGCGGACGCCTGCAAGCTACCTCAGTCTCGTAGTAATAAGATCCTGCTATCGAACTACTGCTGCTGCTGCTCAAAACCTGGACCTGTGCAAAAACGCACAGAAGTGTAGTATCAGCACAACCGACCCCATGTGCTGGTAAGTACCTGGCCTATCCCGGCGAAGTAATGACAAGGCTAGGACCAGACACTCACATAAATATGTGCAGTTCAAAAAATATATATATATATGTACAACAAAGGGAAACGAAGTACCGAACTAAACAGTAAGAAGGGAGGAAAACATATTATGGGGAGCACAAACCGAATATAAAAGCTATCAGTGTAATTAAAAAACAGGGCACATCAATAACTATCAAAGAATAAGAAATTCAACAGTTGCACGGCATCAACCTTCGTGCTTTTACTCTCATCCTCACCCAAAGAAATCAAACAGAATGCACGGCATCACCCTTCGTGCTTTCCCTCATATAACTCTCATATCATGGCACAGAATGACCCTTCGTGCAAATATAATCAACAATGGCACGGAATGTTCCTTCATGCATAAATAGTTAAAACATGGCACGGAATGACCCTTCGTGCAAATATAGTTAAAACATGGCACGGAATGACCCTTCGTGCAAATACAGTTAAAACATGGCACGGAATGACCCTTCGTGCAAATGTAATTAAAAATGGCACGGAATGACCGTTCGTGCAAATATAATAAAAAATGGCACGGAATGACCCTTCGTGCGTTATCACTCTTCCTCACCCAAACAACAATCACAACCAAACGGGCGAGAGAAATGAACAATAATAAGAAATGTCCCGGCAAGAGAATAACACAATTAGAAACTGAGTCCCGGCAAGGGAAATAACACAATTAACAACTGAGTCCCGGCAAGGGAAATAACACAATTAACAACTGAGTCCCGGCAAGGGAATAACACAATTAACAACTGAGTCCCGGCAAGGGAACAATATCAATAACTTTCACATCCCGGCAAGGGAAATATTTAATATATTCAACTATCCCGGCAAGGGATCATTCACAGCTCTTTTCAATACTTTCATCTCTTACTCAATAGTATTTATCATTCGAGCCAACGCTCCAAAGTATTAATATTTCATAATCATCCTCAAACTCTTCACATTCGTAGCAAATTATAATTTAACTTAGGAGAGTTCCAAATTATCTCACAAACATGTGCAAACAAAGACCCACGGTCATACTAGACTCCGGTGTATAGACACTCGTCACCACGCCTATACACCGCACTCGATCATTTAGCAAATAGCAAGTTATTTTACTCTAATCCTATTCCCTCAAGCTAGGATAGATCAAACACTTACCTCGACGGATTATAGTCAACTCAGTCCTCAAGCAATGCCTTTCCTTTCGAATTTCGCTCCAATTCAATCGTATCTATACACAATTTATTTAATATCATCAATTCTACTCAACAAACCAGCCGAATTGCCTAATTAAAGTCCTTCTAACATGCTGTCCAGAAATCGCAAAACCAACCCCGGGCTCGCTTGGTCAAAACACGAGGTTCGAACCAAAATAAATTCACCCATAACCCCACGAATTCAAAGATATAATTTGTTTTAAGATTCGACCCCAAATTGGGGTTGAATCGCCCAAAATTCTCAAAAAACTAACTCTACCCAAAAGCCCTAATTTCTACCTTGATTTCATGTTTTTAGGCCTAGAATTTGATTTATGATGATGAAATAACGAGGAAACGATGTTAAGAAAACTTACCCAAAGAGTTATGGAGGAGAGAAAGCTTGGGACTTGTCAATGCGGGGTTTGAGAGAAGGGCTCGTGAAAGAAAAGAGTAAAATTCCCGTATGCAATGTTTCTGTCTTTTTAATAAAATTTAACTGGACGAAATTGCCCTTCGCGTTCGCGTGGGAGGGACCGCGTTCGCGAAGGGTACACTGGGCAAAGCATCGCGTTCGCGTGGGGCTAACCGCGAACGCGTAGAGGAAAGAGCTGGGGGTCTGGGACTGGCTTATACGCGAATGCGAGGTAGTATACGCGAACGCGTTGAAGAGGTATGCAACGCTATGAATTCTCGTGGCTATGTACGCGAACGCGAAGAGTAAAAAGGGACTGAGTCCTCATAGTCAAATGACTCTACGCGAATGCGGGTCAATGAATGCGAACGCGATGAGGGAAGAACCCATAGCTATGCGAACGCGTAGGAGTCGTCGCGAACGCGATGAATAAAAAGGGACCTGCACAGCTGAAGCAAAACCTGCAATATTTCTAAGGGAGAAATCACCCCGACATGCCTCCGAAACACTCCCGAGCCCTCGGGGTTCCTAACCAATCCCACACACTAACTCAAAAACATCTTA
>MU784169.1:189311-199444 GCA_026770625.1 Nicotiana glauca | reverse complement strand
ACCACCTCCCCGAGTAAGGGCCATCTCAACTCTGCGGGCCGCGTTAGCCGCCTCCTGAAAGGAAATGTCACTACCAATTCCCATAGCCATCTGAAGACGGATCGGCTGAATCAATCCATCAATGAACCTCCGGACCCTCTCCCACTCTGAAGGGAGTATCACAACTGCATGGCGTGCCAAATCCACAAATCTAGTCTCGTACTGAGTAACGGTCATAGGGCCATGCTGGAGGCGTTCAAACTGCCTACGAAGTGCCTCCCGCTGAGTGACGGGGAGAAACTTCTCTAGGAAAAGCTCTGCAAACTGGTCCCATGTCAAAGCTAGGGACCCTGCTGGTCGAGATAAGCAGAAATCTCTCCACCAAGTCTTGGCAGATCCTGCAAGCCTGAAAGTGCAAAAATCAACCCCGTTGGACTCCACTATACCCATAGTCCCGAGAATCTCGTGGCAACTGAATAAAAAGTCCTAGGGATCCTCCGATGAAGCACCGCTGAATGTGGTGGTAAAAAGCTTGGAGAATCGATCAAGTCTCCATAGAGAATCAGAAGACATGGCCGCTCTATCTCCGACCTAAGCTGTAGTGCCTGTCTGAGCTGCCACTGCGGGTTGAACCACTGGGGCCTGAGCCTGGGGAGCTACTGGCTCCGGAGTACGCGTAACAGGAGTCTGAACCCCTCCTCCAGCCTGAGAAGTGGCTGGTGCAACTGGTAGCAAACCTGCTCTGGCGACACTGTCCATAAAGCCTGCTATCCGGACCAGAGCATCCTGAAGATCCGGGGTGAACATAACCCCTCCTGGGACCTGAGCTGGGCCCACTGGAGCTGCTGGGGCTGGAACCTTCTCACCATTTTCAATATGAGGCTCCACCTCTGGAACTGCTGCCTGGGGCTGAGCTCTGCCCCTACCACGGCCTCCGGTACGACCTCGGCCTCTGCCCCTCGCGGGAGCTGCCTGAGGCTCGGACTGCTGATCAGCGGATGAGGAAACGCGTGTTCTCGCCATCTGCGAAAGAACAAAGTAGAAATTCAATCAGCATTTGAGGAACAAAATCGCACGATAAGAAAAACAAATGAGAGATTTTTCCTAACTCAGTAGACTCTGAGGAACAAGTACAGACGTCTCCGTACCTACCCCTCAGGCTCTACTAAGTTTGTTCGTGAGTTGTGAGACCTATGCAATATTTCTAAGGGAGAAATCACCCCGACATGCCTCCGAAACACTCCCGAGCCCTCGGGGTTCCTAACCAATCCCACACACTAACTCAAAAATATCTTACGAACTTACTCGAGTGATAAAATCGCTAAAATAACATCAAAATCATTGAATCAAGCCTCAAGATCATCATTTTCATTTCAAAATCCATAAACTTCCAACTTTAGACATTTAGGTTCGAAACACGTCAAACGACGTGCGATTTCGACCAAACTTTACAGGAAGCGCTTAAACAATATATAAGACTTGTACCGGGTGTCGGAACCAAAATACGAGCCCGATACCATAGTCTTTTAATCAATTTTCATTCTCATTTTCCTTAATAATTTCAGAAAAATAATTTAACGGAAAAATTCTTTTACTCATGTTCTAGACCTCGGATTTCGATTCCGGGCACATGCCCGAGTCCCATATTTTTCTACGGACCTTCCGGGACAGTTCGATCTCGGGTCCGGGTCCGTTTACCAAAAATGTTGACCAAAGTCAACTATAATCATACTAATATTAAATTTCTTCAAATTTTTCACAGAATTCACATATTTCAACATAAAAATTTTCCGGCTTCGTGCCCGGACTGCACGCAAATCGAGGAAATATAAAATGAGGTTTTCAAGGCCTCGGAAGCACGAAACAGATGAGGAAAACAGGTGATGACCCTTTGGGTCGTCACAATTGTCTAGTTGCTACCCTTGTTATTCTTTGTGTCAGATTGTCGTTGATGTATTGCTGATTGGCTTGTTGTGTGTAGTACCTGTCCAGTATCTTTGCCCCTTGATTTTTCAGCCTTAGAAGTTGTTCGAGCCACAGTAGTGTTAAATGCAATGGTTGGTTTCAGAATCTTTGTTGTTGCTTGCTTCATTCCAGCTGAGATTTGAGTCTTAATCACAACATTCATCAACTTATATTCTGTTGAAGCTGCATACTCCAATTCCATTACATCTACATGAGTTTCCTCAACTGTAGTACCCATATCTATTGCTCCATCAGCTAATTCAACCAATGTAACAATACGTGTATCAGTATCTGTCACACTAGTTTGTTTTCCCGTAGTAGCAGCATTCAATCTAGCACTCCCAACATGTGAGCCACCATACATAGTTGCATTAGTAGTTTTGGTCTCCACATCTTCCTGCACATTGTTAGATCTAAAAATCTTATCATACTCTTTAGCAACTCCAGTTGAAGCAGGACTATTTTGCCCAGCATTGCTCCTCAGTAATTGCTGCAACTGGGATTGTAAGTTCGATTCTTTGAGCTAAGAAGTTTTTCCTAGAAAATCTAGCTACCTTTTATGTTAGTATTTTACATGCGCCACCGACTTCGGCTACTTATCCACAACACATCGACTTTTTCTTATTTCCCCAATTCCAAAATCTAACCTGATTCTTTTAATTGCTATATTTTCTTTCTGTTCCGTTTTTCTTTTAGTTTATTTGTCTCATTGTGGCATAGAAAAGGGACATAGTAAGAACTAAGATTTGATTAAAGCTAATTCAAAAAGAAAATAATGCGGTTCTCTTAATATTTTTGTGGCTCTCTTAATAATTTCTGTAGCTCAAAGTAAAAAGTATCAAATACTTTAGAAGTGAAAAATAGAAAAGCTTTTACAAATATAAATAATGATATTATTATTTATCGTTTTTAACATATAAAAAGTAATCGAGCACAATTGTGACTTATGACTAGAATTTCTTTTTTTGTCATGATACTATTTTTGATAGTTCATTGTGACTTGATATAGAAGTCCTTTCTTTACTTCGAATAATTTTGCACTTAGTATGCCGTTGGTAACAACTTTATGTTTAAGAAAGCGATCGCCCATGAATTTAAAATTCTGGATCCGTCATTGCCTATAAGGATGCTACTTTTGAATTTCAGAGGTATTTAAATTGAAGTAGCGGGGGAAAATACCTTGGTGTAGAGGTTTTGGTTTAGTTGACTAAAAATAAATGTGCATAATTTCCTTTAAGTCAACGTGAGAATGGATATGTGGCAGCCTTGATCATTGAAGGTCGAGATATTGTTAGAGGCAACTTGTGACATTGCCACACACGTTTTTTAGAAACTAGTCAGTTGTAAAGATTTTTTCTCTCTTTTGGACAACAACCTTTTTTACGATTATTTTATTTTTAAGAAAAAAATTTACTCGCAATGTCCTCCTAACTGGCATCAGCTTCAATTTCTGGAATAAAAATCGCTCATTTCTTCTTTCCTTTAATAGATACAACCTTTATGTATCTACCTAAAGATTTAAAATTCTGATAATAAACATAATAAGAGTATAGTTGGCTAATATTTCATTATCTCCTATAAATTTTGCCTTTTCCCTTTGTCCCAGGATGCCAACTTCATGCAATATTGAACATATCAAGAGTCATTTCCTTCCTTCTCTCAAGCAATTCGTATCACTTATCGCCCACTTCCAATACCTCAAGTGTTTTGTTCCCAGCTAGAAAAATCATATTCCTACCCATATTATTTATCTGTTAAGTCCTCGACAAGGCTCTTACTTGTTCACCTCATTCGCCAAGAAAATTTCGGGGGAAAACCCAAAAAGGACGAAAACTAACAAAATGGAGGAAAATTTCAAATATGACACGAAGTCTATTCACCATCTCAGCAGGGTAGATTCAATAGCCCAACCAATTTTAATCACTAAAAATATTTCACAATAAAAATGTGGCCGAAATGCATTTTTTAATGACATAGAGAAGAACCATTGTGATGACCCAAAAGGTCATCACTTATTTTGAAAGTAAATTTTGTGTTCCGAGGCCTTAAAACTTCTTTGTGTCTCACTTCGTTTTGCGTGTGCAGCCCGAACGTGTATCCGGAAAGCCATTATGTAAAATGATAGTAATTGCCTTTACGTTGAATTTAAGTTGACTTCGGTCAATATTTTGGGTAAACGGATCCAGACCTGTGATTTGACGGTCCCGGAGGGTCCGTAAAAAAATATGGGACTTGGACGTATGCTCGGAATCGAATTCCGAGGTCCCAAGCTCGAGAAATGAATTTTTGAAAGAAATTGTTTAACTAAAATTATAAGAGTTTTTGGAAATTTGTCTATATTTGAAATTGATGGTATCGGGCTCGTATTTTGGTTCCGGAGCAGGTACAAGTTTAACATAATATTTGAATTGTGCTTGTAAAATTTGGTAAGAAACGGAGGTCATATGACGTGATTCGGTCCATGGTTATAAAATCTTAAAGTTTAAAAGTTCTTGAGATTTTCTTTGATTTTGATGCTAAATTCGTTGTTTAAGATGTTATTTTGGCGATTTGATCGCACGAGTAAGTCTATAGGATGTTTTGTGGTTGTGTGCATGTTTGGTTTGGAGCCCCGAGGGCTTGGGTGAGTTACAGCGTGTTTAGACTTAGGAAAACACTGCTGGTGTACTAGTTCTGGTGTGCCCGCACCTGCGAGCCAATCATAGTAGGTGCGAACTCGCAAGTGCGCGTTTTGGGTCGTAGGTGCGGTCCAGCCCAACTTCCCCTCCTCTCGCAGATGCGGATGAACTTCTACATAAGCGATTCTGCAGAGGCGGTTCTCCTTCCGCAAGTGCGGCCCCTAGTGGGCCTGTTCATTTCTGTAGAAGCGGAGGATTTTCCGCATGTGCGCAAGCGCAAGTGCGACCCAAGCACCGCAGGTGCGAGAGTGAGGCAGCGAAGTTTTTAAATTAGGACTCCAGCAACATTTCCTTCTTCAAATCTTCACAGAAATAGAAGACTTAGGGCGATTTTCTCAAGAGATGTTCTTCCCAAATCATAGGTAGTGTCCATAAACTAATTTCTTTCAACTCTCTAATGTTTTTCATCAATTTTATCTAAAATTCTAGGGTTTTAGTGGTAGAAAATTGGGGATTTGGGTAGAGTTAGGGCTTTTTGAATAGTTAAAATTTAGACCTCGTTTTGGGATCGAATTTCGAAATAAATTGCATATTTGGGCTCATAGGTGAATGAGTGATCGGGTTTTGGTCCAAACCTCGAGTTTTGAGCAAGCGGGCCCGTGGTCGATTTTTAACTTTTTGGAGCAAATGATAGAAAACTTACAATTAAGCATTGGGTATTAATCGTTTAGAATTTATTGATGTTGTTAAATTAATTTGGACTAGATACAAGTAATTTGGAGGCGAATTCTAAAGGAAAAGTGTTGTTTGAGGCTTGAGTTGGCAGTGGAAGTTTGAGGTAAGTGTTTGATCTAACCTTAGTTTGAAGGATTAGGAGTTGTGTCTTATTTGGTATGTGATAATTATTGAGTACGACATATAGGCATGTTGATGAGTATCTATACGTCGGTGTCAAGCATGCCCGTGAGTCTTATACTATGATAAATGTGACTCCGTTTCGTATTGTTCATGTTTTACATGATGAATTCTATTATTGAACAAAGCTTGTGAAAACATTATTGGTAATTGACCATTGTAGAGCGTTGTCTCAAGTTGAGAATTGAGTTGTGAAGTAATTGTGAAAAAGAGAAGAGGTCTATGATATTGTCTCCCATGCCTGGATGTTATTGCTTTTGATATTATCTCCCTTGCCGGGATGTTATTACTCATGATTTTTTTCCTTGCCGGGATATTAGTGATATGCTTTTGTTCCCTTGCCGGGATTCTATTGTGATATTATTGATTTCCTTGCCCAAATTATTTTGTGATTGTTGCTTGGGTGAGGAGGAGTGTAAAGCACAAAGAGTGATGCCGTGCGTGAGTTTGAGAGCGTTAATGCATGAAGGGTGATGCCGTGCCGATATGGTGAGGTAAAATCACAAATGGTGATGCCGTGCCACACGATGTACAATATCATGCCATGATATGAGTGTTAATGCACGAGGGTGATGCCGTGCCGATTATATTGATTCTTATGGTAAAACGAGAGTAAAAACATGAAGGGTGATTCCGTGCACTTGTATTGTTCTCCTTACTCTTGCTTATAGTTGAATTTTGATGTAATTTATGTTTCTTTATAGAAATTCTGTTGTATTTTTTATCGCCTACAACATGTTTCCCCTTCCCAACTTTAACTGTTAGTTCTGTCATTATTACTCGTTGTATTAGATATAACTACACAGGTTTATTTGGTAGTCCTGTCCTAGCCTCGTCACTACTTCGCCGAGGTTATGCTTAAAACTTACCAAAACATGGGGTCGGTTGTGCTGATACTACACTCTACACTGTGTGCAGATATTGGTACCGGAGCGTTTGGACCACAATGAGGTTGCTGCCTTCAGTCTACCGGTGGAGACCCGAGGTAGTCTCGTAGACGTCCGCGGGCCTTGGCGTCCCCTTATATCATTTCCTTTTTGTTTTTACTTGTTTAGAGTCAGATTCGTGTATTTCTATTCAGACTTTATTTGTAGTATTCGTAGATGGTCCGTGACATTGTGACACCAAATTTTGGGTAGAGTTGTACTTAGACTTCCGCAGTTTGTATTAATCTAAACTATCAGATTTCGTCTTCCGCATTGTTTTTGTTATTATTATTTCTGCTGCTTTTGTAATGTTGTTTTGAAATTGTTAAGGAATTAAAACTTGAAAAGGTAATTAAATCGGAATAGTTGCCTTGCCTATCTTCCACTAATAGGGGCCATCACGACTCCTGAAGGTAAAAAATCCGGGTCGTGACAAGTTGGTATCAGAGCTTTAGGTTGCTTAGGTCTCACAATTCACGGACAAGCTTAGTAGAGTCTGAGGGATCGGTACGGAGACATCTGTATTTATCCCCAAAAGGCCACAGAGTTAGGAAAAACTTCACATCTATTCTTCTCTGTCGTGCGAATTGATTTGTCAATGCTAATAGAACTTCCATTCTATTCTTTTGCAGATGGTAAGAATACGTACCGCTTCATCATCTGACCAGCAGCCTGAGCCCCAAGTAGCAGCTCCTGCGAGGGACAGACGCAGAGGCCGTGCTAGGGCCCGAGGTAGAGGCAGAGCTCAGCCTAGAGCTCGAGCAGCAGCACCAGCGGCGGAGCCTCGGGTTGAGTTTGATGACGAGGTTCCAGCCCAAATAGTTCCAGCAGGACTAGCTCAGGTACCAGAGGGGTTCATCGCCACACCGGTACTTCAGGATGCTCTGGTCCGTCTAGTGGGCCTTATGGAGATTGTCACCCAGGCATGCTTGCTTCTTGTAACACCAGCCGTCTCTCAGGCCGGAGGAGGAGCCCAGACTCCTGCTACTCACACTACGGAGCATATGGCTCCCAAGTTTCAGACTCTAGTAGCTTAGCCAGTTGGGGTAGTTCAGTCGAGTATTGTGGCACAGACCGGTGAGGAGCCAGCTATGTCTATTGATGCCTTGTGGAGGTTGGAAAGGTTCTCCAAGCTCTTCACTACTACTTTTGGTGGTACATCTTCTGAGGATCCCTAGGATTATTTGGACAGTTGTCATGAGGTTCTACGGAACATGGGGATAGTTTGGAGACCAATGGGGCCGACTTTGCTACTTTTCGGTTGTTTGGATCCGCCAAGACTTGGTAGAGAGATTATTGTTTGGCTAGACCAGCTGGGTCACCGGCTTTGACTTGGGATCAGTTCTCTCAGCTATTTCTGGAGTAGTTTCTTCCTGTCACTTAGAGGGAGAACTATCGGAGGCAGTTTGAGTGTCTCTAACAGGGTTCTATGAATGTCAATCAGTGCGAGACCAGATTTATTGACTTGGACCGTGATGTTCTTCTTATACTTCCCACTGAGAGAGAGAGAGAGAGAGAGATAGAGAGAGAGAGATAGATATATATAGAGAGAGAGAGAGAGAGAGTGAGGAGGTTCATTGAGGGAGTAGTTCAGCCTATTCGATTGCAGATGGCTAATGAGACGGGGAATGAGGTTTCTTTTCAGGATGCGGCCAGTGTGGCCAGGAGAGTTGAGATGGTTCTGTCATAGGGGAGTGGTCAAGGGTCTGACAAGAGGCCTCGTTATTCGAGCAGGTTCAGTGGTGCTTCATCTAATGCAAACAAGCGTCCTACTAGGGATACGGCATGAGGTTATTGTTCTTCTAGGTTTAAACCCTAGGTTTATTGGTCTAGACCTGGCTTAACCGAGCGGACAACTCGGGCCGAGGGGGAGGCAGCGTACCGGGGATATAGAAGCTCCACCGGCTTTGCAACTTATCCAACCTCGTTCTAAATTGGGAAAGACTCTAAACAGAAGAGAAGCTACACGAAGTGCACCCTTCTCCATGATGTAGAAGACTCAGAAAGAGGGAGGGGTTCGCGACAATTTATATACAATTCAACAAATATTAAAGCGGTAAAACATTTAGCACATAAGGCATGGAACATGTAGCAAAATCAAATAAGGCCAACTATAACAATTTAACTGAGCTCGAACTCTTGAACCCTGAACCAAAATTCTGGATTCTTTTCCCCAGCAGAGTCGCCAGAGCTGTCACACCTCCTTTTTCGCTACTGCACCCCGTGAAGGGTATAGTAAAAGGAGTTTTTCCAATTAAAGGACAATCAAAATGGGATTCGCTTATTAAGAGATTCAGCTTCGCCACTTGGGAGATTTATGGTGTCCCAAGTCACCGGTTTGAATCCCGAGTCGAGGAAAGGGTTTGACTCTTTATTACAGTCGCGAACTAGAAATCCGAGTAAGGAATTCTGTTAACCCGGAAGAAGGGGTTAGGCACTCCCGAGTTCCGTGGTTCTAGCACGGTCGCTCTACTGCTATATTTGGCTAAAAACTGATTTTATACATGTTAACACTTATAGTGCAATTTTAGAATTATTTATCGCTTTTAGTCATTTTTTAAAGAAAGTGAACGTTGTTTAAGAACGTGTTTTTGGATCACTTCACATGAAATGCACCCGGATCCTCGACACATTCTTATTCAACGTTTTGGGATTTGGATTTGGGTCGCATGAAATGCACACCCGTATTTAGGAAGGTGAATTATTAAAAGCGTTCCTAAAGCGTCTAACGCATTATTATCTTTGCGGGAGGCTGTGAAATTTGCTAAACGGAACCCCCCGAATTCTAAATATTTTTTATATAGACATTTAATGAGGGCCCCGCAATTTATGGGTTTTGTTTGGCGAGGCTCGTCTCATTTTTATTTAAAGGCCACCCTTAAGCAACTACGAATTTTCTATTTATTATTTTGTCTCTAAAAAAAGGGTCTAATTAATTTACATTTATAAATTTGGGCCTCGAATTCAAGTCCGAATTCAAACAAAAGGGAGGACCCTCTTAATTTGAACACGCAACCTTACTCTAAAGCCCAAATGTATATTTGTAATTTAATCAATGCATTCCTAGTATGATTTTAATGACTTTGGGCTCCTAGCATTTGAGCCTTGAATTTTGGCTCGAATATGATATCTGAAGCTGTCCAGAAGCTGGCTTCATCAATGCCCCAGTCGTGAATTTTTATAACCCAAGAATCAGATTGGCCGTTTGGGTCATTAAGTAGGCACTAGGCTCAATGTCACAGCACAATCGTTAGGAGACCAAGCATTTAACAATAGGATTTTCAAAATTCTAATTTTTGAAAAATCAAATTAATTATCAAACAAATTGACTCAACAGTACTAATCAGATCCCAAACATTACCAATGCTATAACCAATTTTATGCCATCTATTCACAGTAGTTGAATTTTAATTGAAGATTATGATCTCATAGCTTGTACTCATTTTACATTACCTACTGGAATAACATTAAACATGAAAACTTGAACAAATTAGAGCTTGGCATCTCCTTTTATTAGAATTCAACACTAAACAGTCATATTACAGCTAATTAACGGCTATATGGAGTAAACTTAATAGAAATTAACTAAGCTAACATGAGCTATTTTATCAATTTAGCATGAGATTGCTTTTCAGCTCAGAGGCTCAAACAGATCCATGAGATAATAGTTCATTCAATCCAATATGAGCAGTCCTAATTTAATTACATGTGAGGGGAGCCATGTTTTATT
>MU784169.1:169873-188250 GCA_026770625.1 Nicotiana glauca | reverse complement strand
CGCGAATTTTTATAACCCAAGAATCAGATTGGCCGTTTGGGTCATTAAGTAGGCACTGGGCTCAATGTCACAGCACAATCGTTAGGAGACCAGGCATTTAACAATAGGATTTTCAAAATTCTAATTTTTGAAAAATCAAATTAATTATCAAACAAATTGACTCAACAGTACTAATCAGATCCCAAACATTACCAATGCTATAACCAATTTTATGCCATCTATTCACAGTAGTTGAATTTTAGTTGAAGATTATGATCTCATAGCTTGTACTCATTTTACATTACCTACTGGAATAACATTAAACATGAAAACTTGAACAAATTAGAGCTTGGCATCTCCTTTTATTAGAATTCAACACTAAACAGTCATATTACAGCTAATTAACGGCTATATGGAGTAAACTTAATAGAAATTAACTAAGCTAACATGAGCTATTTTATCAATTTAGCATGAGATTGCTTTTCAGCTCAGAGGCTCAAACAGATCCATGAGATAATAGTTCATTCAATCCAATATGAGCAGTCCTAATTTAATTACATGTGAGGGGAGCCATGTTTTATTAAAAACTTAAGCGACATCAACCTAAGGGGGAAACTTAGTCTAAAACTACCACATGTAGTAATAGAATATGAAAATTACTCTATTATTCATAATACATATGAATGACAAAATACATAATCAATCAGACACTCAGATCAGCCTTCCACTTCAGTTTAAAACTTCGATTACAAGTGTCCTTAGCCCTAGACTGTTGAGAGACAAGCAAGTACCTGGAATTAAATCAATGAAGGAAGAAAAAGGAATCAACAGGCAGTTTTGGCAAACAACAATCAGATATAAGCTCACAACCTAGCAACCAATATCAAAACCAATCCAGAATCGAAATGTGAAAACACAGGACCAATGTTTAACCAAATAGACTCAGCTAAATCCCAAATTGATCAAAATTAAACCCAGGAAGAACTTCTGAAACTTCCAGCAATTAGGAATTGAGCTAAGAGATGAAAATCAACAACTAACACTCAAACTCAATCTAGAAATGCAGGATAACAGTATTTTTTTTGGTTTTTCTATAGTATTTTCTGTTTGTTTTTGGATTTTTGGGGCAGGATATAAGATCTAAGAGAGGATTTTTGAACTTCTAAGGATTTAAAGTTCAAATTTAAGCTTAGATTTGCAGAGAGAGTTTGGGGGAAATTTTTTGGGGATGTAAACTTGTGAGTGAAGGCAAAGGGCATGCCATTTTATAGGCACAAATGAGGGCCAACCTCAGATTTCCTATTTCCTTTTTAGTCCCTCTTTTAAATTTCAGTTTTACCCACACAGTCCCTTAATTATTGACTTGTTACTCATGTCACAACAATATGACTTTGAAATATCAATCACCACCCCTTCTAGGTGATTCTAGCAGCTTCTACATTCAGTTACCATCAGATTCCTCCAGTGAATTACCCTTACTGCCCTTACCTTAGCCCTGAAATTACCAAATTGATCTAACTACACTCCCAGCCCCTTTAACCATGATTATTCAACAAAATCCAACCATTATACTAACAATCGGATTACTAGATTAAGCTAAACTAACAATCCTAACAACTCTGTTATTCAAATATTTGATTAAACAAGGTTACCTAAAAACAAACTTAAATCTATACTAGAAGAATCAAAACTGAATTAAACAAAACACATATCACAACCAGACGAAACACTATTACTATCAGAAGAAAAGCAAACAACTCAAAGTTGAATAAAAAATAACAAAAATCCAATTACACTAACAAAATTACTTGAGCTAATTAACAGACATTCAAATGTTCAAAGTAAAGCAAAATCATATTAGAATGAAACTAAACTAAAATTCAAAACAGGAATTAAAGCGAGACTAATTGTCACAGTTGAATCAAACATTCATGAGATGAAGAAATAACAAAATCACGGATAAAACTTACTGGTTGGACTAGCCTGAATGCCTACTCGAATTAGGGTTCATCAAACCCTAAATTTAGGGCTCGTGGGATTCTGCCGGCTTATCTCCTCAAAATCACCCAACTCCGGCGAGATTCGAGCACCATTGACACTGGATTTGCTATAAGGGGAAGGAGGAGACCATGTGGTGTGAATTTAAGGCCGATTGGGTGAACTACGATTTTGAGGGGAATCTTTGATTTGAAATTCGAGCAGTTCTGTTGATATTCAAAAAAATATGATTGAGG
Organism: Nicotiana glauca; assembly: GCA_026770625.1. Classification (NCBI taxonomy): domain Eukaryota; kingdom Viridiplantae; phylum Streptophyta; class Magnoliopsida; order Solanales; family Solanaceae; genus Nicotiana; species Nicotiana glauca. The sequence continues at coordinate 186,037 of MU784169.1, read as the reverse complement.
ATTAGGAACGAGGAAGGTTAGGGGAGACTATGGTGTTATTTTGGGATCATTTGGAGCCGGCGCCGCCGTGTGCGGCGGAGATGGGGGTTAGGGTTTTGCAGATTTGGGGCGTTTGGTTAGGTTTTGGGGTAAACGGAGGGTGGATTTGGGAAGAGGGGAACGAGGAGAGGGTATGGTATGATTTTGGATGGAAATGGATGTTGGCCGCCGGCGGTGGCGATTTCTGGCCGACGGCTCAGGGCGGAGGGACGGTGCAGGCGGTGGTGTTACAGGGGGGGGGGGGGGTCCGAGGAAGATAACATATGTTGTAGGGTTTGGGATATTTTTTAGACAGTTTTATTTGAGGCATGAATTAAACGTGGGCCATTGGATGAGGGGTAATGGACGGCTCAGATCTAATCGACGCCAAACGATGTCGTTTTGCCTATTAAAAGGGCAGGCCGAGTGGCTTGGGGTTTGGGCCTGGACTGGGTTAAACGAATTGGGCTGGGAAAAATTATTTAAAATGGCCCAAATCAAGTCTTCTTTTTAATTGTTTTTTTTCTTTATTTACGTCTTTTATTGTAATTTCCTTTTTTTTTATTTCATTTTGTATTTTATATCTTCTGATTTATTAAGATGCAAACTAAAAAATAAGACCTAATATATTCCCAAAATTAAGCTAATTAATTCCTAAAAATTGATTCAATCCTATTTAAAAGTAAACTCATGACAAATTCACCAATTAACAATTAAAAATACAAAAATGGACTATTTTTGTTATTTTCTTTATACTTCGTTTCAAACGCAATTTAACTACTAATTAATCCTAAAATGTAAAATTAAACCCTAAGTGCACAGGCCAAATGTATTTTTTATATTTTTCATATGAATTAAAATGCACAAATAGATGCAAACAATTAACAGAAAATAACACAAAAATTCACAAAATTGCAGAATAATGAAGAAAATTATTTTGTTTGAATTTTTGGGAGTAATTCACTTAGGGCAAAAATTACGTGCTCACAGCTGCCCCTCTTTGCCTGAAAACACGAAGAGTTTTTGTCCAAACATAAGTGAGCAGAAACGGACGATTTTTGCCCGTTTGAATATTCCGTGTGAAGCATTTTTGAAAAGTTTGACCGCACCCTGCTTCGGAGGTTGCCTACATATCCTCGGCAAGAATCAGGTCAGTGTAGTTCGGGAAGGTTTGGTAGCTGGGACTACCGGGAGCTGTGATTTCATCGCTGTTGCTGCTGCTACTGCTCGCTGACCTCCTTATTACACTGTGTCAAAATAAAAAGAAGCTAGTCTAAGCTATGATTAATGAATTACAAAAAGGTCCTATCTATGTCTTCAAACTTGCTCTTGTGTTGCCTTGAACTCGTATTCTCTTGGTGGAATTCTTGCGTTGTTGCCTTGCATTGTGATCGGAGATGTTTTGCCATTCCTCCGAGCGATGCTTGGCTGCTGAAATTTAAAGTATATGCTTCTATTCTCCAGGCGGGCTCCTGATTGCTGATTCTTGAAAAGTATTCCCTTGTTCTCCAGGTGGGCTCCTAATTGCAACAGAGTAGACAAACGAAGAAAAGTTTTGCCCCAGTTTGGTGGCTGGGCACATCATGTTATCAAATATCAAAACTTGAAAGCTAAAATTTGAATTGTACTTCCTTTGTTCCCCAGGTGGGTGCCTGATTGCTGAAACTTGAAATGTATTCCCTTGTTCTCTAGGTGGGCGCCTGACTGCTGGGCTTGAAATGTATTCCCTTGTTCTCCAGGTGGGCACCTGACTTCTGAACTTGAAATGTATTCCCTTGTTCTCCAGGTGGGCGCCTGATTTCAACAAAACAGACAAACAAAGAAAATTTTCTGCCCAAGTGTGATGACTGGGCCTGTTATGTTACCAAATATTATAAACTTGAAAGATAAAATTTTGCATTGTACTTCCCTTGTTCTCCAGGTGGGCGCCTGATTGCTGAAACTTGAAATGTATTCCCTTGTTCTCCAGGTGGGCGCCTGATTGCTGAAACTTGAAATGTATTCCCTTGTTCTCCAGGTGGGCGCTTGACTGCTGAGCTCAAAATGTATTCCCTTGTTTTTCAGGTGGGCACCTGATTGCTGAAACTTGAAATGTATTCCCTTGTTCTCCAGGTGGGCGCCTGACTGTTGAGCTTGAAATGTATTCCCTTGTTTTCCAGGTGGGTGCCTGATTGCTGAAACTTGAAATGTATTCCCTTGTTTGCCAGGTGGGCGCCTGACTGCTGAGCTTGAAATGTATTCCCTTGTTCTCCAGGTGGGCACCTGCTTGCTGAAACTTGAAATGTATTCCCTTGTTCTCCAGGTGGGTGCCTGCTTGCAACAAAATAGACAAAACAAAGAAACATTTTCTGCCCCTATTTCAATCAAAGAAAGATTTTGTTAATATAAAATGGTGGTTAGTTGCTGGCATTCTTGCTGGGTACATCCTTGCTGCTGGGCTTTACTCCGCCTTGCTTCCCTGGACTTGCCTTGAATCGTTTTGACTTCCTGACCGACTTTCAACCGCCTTGACTTCCTGACCAACTTTCAACCCCCTGACTTGGATGACCCCAGTGTTCTATCCCGTATTGTTGTTTTTGTGTTTCTGACCCCTCTATCTGAAACTTCGCTTTTCCCCCGCAATTAGCTGATTAATCCACCGATGAAACTTCCAGTGGTCCTTTATGTCCTACTTTATCTTTGATATATTCTGGCCCTGTTGTGCTTTGCAACTGGGAAACTGGTAGTTAGCTTTTACATTCCTCCCTTTTGTTTTGAACAGAACTGACACTGAAACATCTTAAAGACAGACCTCAAAAGAATGAAATGCAATGACCTCGAGGGTTAAGGATAGAGAGAATCCGAGAGCGGATGATTTGTAATGAAGAAAGAAGAGAATAAGACTTATCTGAGTGGAACATCTGGTACCATTGAGCATGCCATGCATTTTGGATTGACTGGCTCAGTCTGTCCAACTAATCAACTTTCAATTGCCACATTTGCTATTCCGGACTTTCATTACTTGATTTTCACCCAAACCCAAACCTTGCTTGTCTTGCAATATCTTGATCAACTTTCAACCACAGACTTGTCTCATTTGCCCGTATGAAAAACTCACCTTCGCCTTACGGTGCTTGTGAGGGTTTTCACTAGTAAGACTCTCTCATTTTTTATTTCTCTCAACTCACTTCGCCTTACGGTGCCCGTGAGGGTTTTCACCAATAAGACTCTCCCATATTTCTTCTGGTACCGGAGTGTCGCCCCTGACATGAATCACTTTTACTTGCTAGTATTGGCACTTCTTGAAGACTGATCGGAAGGTCTTTCTTTGGACCGTAATGTAGGCTTTTGGATGTGGTTAGAAAGAAGGGTATTAAAGGCTCAAAATAATTCAACATGGGTTCAAAGTTACAACTTTCGGAATTAGATTTCTCACTACGACCACAACTTCTGCCCCAGTTTCTTTCTTGGGGGACTTTTGGAATTTTGTTTTGGTGTGACTGAACCTCAGAGAGAGGCTGCCTACGTACCCTTTCGGGATCAAGTCAAACGTAGTTCAGGTCATAAAAGTATTTCGTTGTTGCGGTCTTCCCTTTCTTCCACTTTTCTTTTCTTTCTTTTCATTTCTTTTCTTCATTTTTCTCTTTTTTTTTCTATTCTCTTTTTCTTCTCCTTTTTTTCTTTTTTTTCTTTTCTTCTCTTCTTTTTTCTTTTCTTCTTCTTTTCCCTTTTTATTTGGACTATTGTTTTGCCTTGTTTCTCTGCTGATTTTCTCGCTCGGGCTTCGAGTTTTGTTATTGATTCCGAAAGAGGGGTACGAAATAAAATAAAATGAGGCTCAAAAGGGGTAACAAAGGATAAAGTGTTTGGATAGCAGAACAAAATGTCTTCGTCATTTCAATCTAAAAAATATGCCAAATACAATAAAGTACAATTAAACAAAGAAATCACACGTAGTATCACTTGACTGCATCAGAGATGATAGCCATTTCTACACATTTTCCTTCCACATCTGTCAAATATAATGCGCCATTGGACAACACTCTGGTTACAACAAATGGCCCCTGCCAGTTCGGGGCGAACTTTCCCTTTGCTTCAACCCAATGAGGTAAGATGCGTCTCAACACCAATTGCCCTACTTCAAATTTCCGCGGCCGTACCTTCTTGTTATATGCTCTTTCCATTATCTGTTGGTACAATTGTCCGTGACATACTGCGACCAATCTCTTTTCATCAATCAAACTCAATTGTTCCAAGCGGGCTTTGACCCATTCAACATTATCAATTTCTGCCTCGGCGATAATCCGAAGGGATGGCATTTTAACCTCTACGGGTATTACTGCCTCAGTGCCATACACCAGTGAATAAGGAGTCGCCCCTACTGAAGTGCGAACAGTAGTGCGGTAGCCTAATAGTGCGAAGGGTAACTTTTCATGCCATTGCCTGGACCCTTCCACCATTTTTCAAAGTATTTTCTTGATGTTCTTGTTAGCTGCTTCGTCCGCTCCATTTGCCTTAGGACGATATGGGTGGAATTGCGGTGCGTGATCTTAAACTGCTGACATGTCTCAGCCATCAGATGACTATTGATATTGGCACCATTGTCTGTGATAATTACCTTCAGGATTCCGAACCGACAGATGATATTTGAATGCACAAAATCGACCATTGCCTTCTTGGTCACAGATTTGAAAGTTTTTGCCTCAGCCCACTTAGTGAAATAAATCAATGGCCACCAGAATAAACCTGCGCCCATTTGATGCTGCTGGCTCGATTGGCCCAATGATATCCATTCCTCAAGCAACGAAAGGCCAGGGTGCCGACATTGTATGCAACTCAGATGGTGGAGAATGAATCAAATCTCCATGTACCTGACATTGATGACACTTGCGCACGAAACTGATGCAATTCTATTCCATAGTAAGCCAATAATAACCTGCTCGGAGAATCTTCTTTGCTAATACATATCCACTCATATGAGGTCCACAAACTCCCGCATGTACCTCGGTCATGATAACTGTAGGCTGTTTAGCATCCATGTATCTCAATAAACCAAGATCTGGAGTTCTCTTGTACAACACTCCTCCACTGAAGAAAAATTCGCTTGCCAAGCGTCGAATCGCCCTCTTTTGATCCCCTGTGGCATGTGCTGGATATACTCCCATCTTGAGGTATTCTTTGATATCATGGAACCACGACTCACCATCAAGCTCTTATTCCACCATGTTACAATAGGCATGCTGATCCCAGACCTGAATCTGCAACAGGTTCACATAAGCCTTGTCCGGATGATGCAACATTGATGCCAAAGTGGCCAAAGCATCGGCAACTTCATTATGAATCCTTGGAATATGCCTGAAATCTATTGACTGAAACCGTTGACAAAGTTCATGCAAACACTATCGGTACGGTATGAGCTTTAAGTCTCGGGTCTCCTATTCTCCCTGAATCTGGTGCACCAGAAGATTCGAGTCACCCATGACAAAGATTTCCTGGACACCCATGTCTATAGCCAACCTCAAACCCAAAATACACGCCTCGTATTCAGCCATGTTATTGGTGCAATAGAAACGAAGTTGAGCTGTAACATGGTAGTGTTTCCCTGTCTCATAAATAAGCACTGCTCCTATCCCGACGCTTTTGGTATTGGTAGCCCCATCAAAGAACAGTTTCCATCCTGGCTTCTCGATCTGTTCTAATTCATCAACATGCATTACCTCTTCATCGGTGAAGTATGTCTTCAAAGGTTCATATTCATTATCAACTGGGTTCTCGGCTAGATGATAAGCCACCACTTGTGCTTTTATTGTAGTTTGGGTCACATAGACAATATCAAATTCTGTAAGCAAGATTTGCCACTTCGCGAGCCTCCCCGTGGGCATGGGCTTATGAAAAATGTACTTTAACGGGTCCAACCGAGAGATGAGATAGGTGGTATATGATGACAAGTAATGTTTCAACTTCTGCGCTACCCAGGTTAAGGCACAACACGTCCTCTCAAGCTGAGTGTACTTTACCTCATAAGATGTGAACTTCTTGTTGAGGTAGTAAATCGCCTGCTCTTTCTTTCCCGTGATGTCATGTTGCCCCAGTACACAGCCAAACGAGTTATCCAAAACTGTCAGATAAAGAATCAAGGGTCTTCCTGGCTCTGGTGGGACCAACACAGGTGGACTGGCCAAATACTCCTTAATCTTGTCAAATGTTGCTTGACAGTCATCCGTCCATCTGACCGCATCATCCTTCTTTAACAGCTTAAAGATGGGCTCACAGGTTGTTGTGAGCTGGGCAATGAACCTGCTGATATAATTCAACCTACCAAGCAAACTCATCACCTCTTTCTTGTTCCTTGGTGGCGGTAGCTCCTGAATGGATTTGATCTTGGACGGGTCTAACTCAATACCGTGTCGACTTACCACAAACCCTAACAACTTCCCAGATGGGACACCAAACGCACACTTCGCTGGATTAAGTTGGAGGTTGTACCTGCGGAGCCTCTGGAAAAATTTCCTCAAGTCCTTGACATGGTCACATTGCTTCCTCGACTTTATGATCACGTCGTCTACATAGACTTCAATTTCCCGATGTATCGTGTCATGGAACATGGTAGTCATCACTCTCATATACGTTGCCCCTGCATTCTTCAACCCAAATGGCATGACCCTATAACAATACGTTCCCCAAGGCGTGATGAATGCCGTCTTTTCCGCATCTTCCTTATCCATCAAATCTGGTTATAACCCGCGTAACAATCCATGAAGGATCCAATCTCATGCTTTGCGCAATTATCAATCAATATATGGATGTTTGGAAGTGGGATGTTGTCCTTTGGACTTGCCTTATTGAGATCACGGTAATCAACGCACACCCTGGTCTTTGCATCTTTCTTTGGCACAGGCACAACATTGGCTAACCAGGTGGGATACGGCGTGACCCGAATGACTTTCACATCAAACTGCTTGGTGACCTCTTCTTTGATTTTTACACTGATATCTGTTTTAAATTTCCTCAGCTTTTGCTTGACAAGAGGGCATGCTGGGTCAGTGGGCAATTTGTGGACCACCAAATCAGTGCTTAAACCCGGCATATCGTTATACGACCATGCAAAAACATCTTTGTACTCAAACAACGCTTTGATTATCTCTTCTCTGAGCTGAGGCTCCAAATGGACACTTATTTTCGTTTCCCGTACATTCTCATGATCCCCTAAATTGATTGCCTCTGTGTCATTCAGGTTGGGTTTGGGTTTTTCTTCAAATTGGCTTAATTCTTTACTGATTTCTTCAAAGGCTTCCTCATCATCATATTCTACCTCGTCATCACACTCAATTTCTTGTATTATTATTTCGGAGTTAGATTGGTAATCAAGACTAGGCCGAAGACTCCTCATGCATGACACATCAGTGAAACCAGCATAAAAGGGACTGTACAAGAAAGAAAAGAAAGACAAAATAAAGGCTATCAGGAATGAAAAAGGAAGGAAATTGCATTTCATTAAAATTGTAAGATAACAAGGTTTAACTCGTCCAAACGAACAGAACATAGCATCCGAATTACAACCTTGGAAATAGCCCAGATTAAACTGAAAGGAAAATCAAAACTGACTACCAAGACTCCCTTCGGGTAGGAAGAGGAGTAGCTTCCCAATTATTAAGCTTTGCATGGGGCCCCACGAACTGCACATTTGCCTTGCTTGGACCTTCTCCTGCCTCCACCACATTCACCTCGTCAAACAGCTTCTCAAACCTCTCAATCAGCTCCTTCTCGGGTTCCACCACCACAGAATTAGGCATTGCCGTTGCTGGGCGCCTCTTAGTACCAGGCCTGACAAAGGAAAGGGAAAGGCGGGGGATGGGTTTTGGAAGGGTCCATGCTATCTTTTTCATCTTTTTAGCTTGCCTTATGTCAGCAGCAGTGGGCTTGAAGCCTAAACCAAAAGTATCAAAGTTTCCAGGAAGAGATACCAGCTGTGTGATGCCTTGCAAAGAAGCACCCAAGCCTTTTCCAGGTAAGAATCCATTCTTTATCATTTCCGAAGCCACCATGACAGATGCAGCAGCTACCCTGGGCACATGAATACACTCTCCTTCCAGAATCTTTTCAACTGATACTATTTCCAAGACTTGGTAAACCCATGGACCTTTGTCATCCTCAGCTTCTTCGAAAGGCATAATGGTATTACACAAACTATCTTCCCCATGCACCATAATTTCCTGCCGGTCCCACTCGAATTTGACCATCTGATGCAAGGTAGACGACACTGCTTTTGCTGTATGAATCCAAGGTCGGCCTAACAAGAAATTGTAAGAAACAACCACGTTAAGCAACTGGAACTCCATAGTAAATTCAACTGGTCCTATCGTCAGTTCCAACACGATATCCTCGACTGTGTCCTTTCCTTCTCCGTCAAATCCCCGCACGCAAATGCTATTCTTGTGGATCCTCTCACTTCCACTTTTAACTTTTCCAGGGTGGAGGGAGGGCAAATGTTTGCACTGGATCTGTTGTCAATCAGCACCCGGGTGACCATAGAGTCTTCACATTTCACCGTGAGATAGAGGGCTCTATTATGCTCAGTACCCTTCAAAGGCAACTCATCATTAGAAAATGTAACCCTGTTGACCTCGAAAATCTTGTTTGCTATTTTCATCAGATGATTCACAGAGATCTTATCAGGAACATGAGCTTCATTCAGAGACTTCATCAACGCCAGGCGGTGCTCATCCGAATGGATCAATAAAGATAACAATGAAATCTGTGCTGGGGTTTTTCTCAACTGTTCTACAATGGAATAATCTTGCGCCTTCACCTTCTTCAAGAATTCTTCTACTTCTTCTTTAAGAATTCTTCTGCTTCTTCTTTTGTAACGGCCCTTTTTACTGGTGCTGGATTATCTTTGGCCGTTTTGGCTTTTCTCAGCTCTTCAGAGGCAAAGCATCTTCCTGAACGAGTCAGCCCATGGGTTTCACAAATTTCTTCTTTAACTTCCTTCCCTTTGTACGTCACAGTCACTCGGCCGTAATTCCATGGGATGGCCTTTTCACTATCTACTGGTAACTGAGTCAATGGTTTGATGATAACCGGCTCTGTGTGAGCCCCTTTTACGATCACAACGGGCTTGACAGCTGCCCCCGACACAACCACTTTAGCCGATTCTTGTTTCACTACAACATTGCTCAAAGGCCCCTTCTTTATCACCACTACTGGTTTGCTAACTTCCTCCTCCACCTTGATCAATGCCCTCCCACTGGTTGATTTCTCATTTGCTCTGTCCTCACTGGCCCTGATCATCATTACGGTTTGTGAAGGCTTCTTACACTCTCCCTTTTGCACTAACTTAATCATATGGGTCTCGTGATGGGTTGGCAATGGATTCTGAGTGATGTTAGGTGTCTCTGGAGCCTGCACTTCAATTCGGCGGGTATCAATGTGCTCCTGGATGGCCATTTTCAAATTCCAGCATTTTTCTGTGTCATGTCCCGGGGCACCTGAGCAGTACTTGCAATTCACCGAGTGGTCCAGGTTCCTTGGGGGAGGATTTGGCAATTTGGGTTCAATCGGACTCAACATGCCCAACTGTCTCAATCTGTGGTACAAGCTGGTGTAAGATTCTCCCAACAGAGTGAAAGTCTTCTTCTTCTGCAGCCTATTATTCTTGGAAATAGGATTGGGTCTAAAACCGGTTCCAGTGGGGTTTCTATGGGCTCTCGGAGGTGGGTAGGTACTTTGAGTGGGGTAGGTATTTTGTGGGGTGGGTGCGCGCCATTGCGCATGAGGTTGGGGGTATGTTTGGGCATGGTGGACAGAGAAATAGGGGACGGGAGGTGGGTAATAGTGTTGTGGTGTGACATATGGGGTGTGTGGGTAGGTTTCGGGATGAGGTCGAGGTTGGTGATAATATGGTGATGGACCCCTGGACCAAGCTCTTGATTCCACTACTGCAACATCTTCCTTCTTCTTCTTTTGCAATACCCCTCCAATGCCGCTCTGGATAGCCTAGGTAGTTGCTTTAATAGCCGAATAACTCATAATTTTGTTGTACTTGAGACCCTCTTCCACCATGCTTCCCATTTTCACTACCTCATTAAAAGTTTTTCCCACTACTGACACCAGATGACCATAGTAGGTAGGCTCCAAAGCCTGCAGGAAGTAATCAACCATCTCGCTTTCCTTCATTGGAGGATCGACTCTTGCAGCCTGTTCTCTCCATCAAAAACCGTACTCTCTGAAGCTTTCCCATGGTTTCTTCTCAATTTTGGTCAATGATAAACGGTCGGGAACAATTTCGAGTTTATATTGAAAATGACCTGCAAATGCTTGGGACAAATCATCCCAGGTGTACCATCGAGCATGATCTTGCCACGTGTACCATTCCAAGGCCGCACCACTGAGACTTTGACTAAAGTACGCCATTAATAACTCATCCCTTCCCTCAGCGCCTCTCATCTTACTGCAAAATCCCCTCAGATAGGCTACCAGATCACCATGTCCGTCATACATATCAAACTTGGGTAACTTGAATCCCGCAGGCAACTGGACGTCGGGAAACAAGCACAAGTATTTGTAGGACACACTCACTTGTCCTCCTAGACACTGCATATTTCGGAATGACTGCTCTAAGTTTTTCACCTTTCGTATCATCTCCTCCTGCTCAGGGTTTTTGGGAGGCTTCTCTTCTTCAACCGAGAGATCAAGACGGGGAGTGTAAGAGTATGGTTCTGGTGGTTTGAAGGTGGGTTCAAGTGGGTAATAGTGGTTTTCCTGGGTTTGGAATAGGGGCTCACTAGAAAATCTGTGTAATGCAGCGGGTGGAGGAGCCACAAACACATGAGTAGTTGGTGGTTGGGGGCATGGAATTTGTTTGGGTGGTGGAGGTGGTGGTGTTTGGGAAGTGGTTGCGTAGTATTTCTGGTAGGTAGGGTAGGCCGGAGATGAGTTCACTGTGGGGGGATCTTGTGGCTGAGCTAACGGTGGGATGTAGGCAGGGTTCGCAGGATAGGCTGGTAGTGGGTGTCCCTTTGCCTAGGCCTGGTACATATCGCCCATCTGTTGCTTCAATTTATACATCTCCTCTTTCATGGCGTTGACATCCACTACTTCTTCTTCCCTAGACGGGCGTTTCTAGCTCTTGGTTGACCTTTTTTGATGTATTCTTAGAGCGAGTGTTGTATGGATGGGTTGCCAGAATGCCAGTCAACTTAACAACTTGCCTGGACTCATCATCAACAACAACGTTGTTAGCGATTAGAGCATTAACAAATAGATAATCGCACATTTGGGAATGAATGCACCTAGGCAGTTAACGGTTTCTATTATACATTTGCTCGACTGCTTGAATCATCCCGACTTTCGTTTTTCATTGGTTCTTGCCTTTCCCTCTTTTTTCCTTCTATTGATTTTTTTTTCCGGTATATTTCCATGAATAAAACTCTGATTACAAAAGTTACTAGGTTATTTATTTTCATGTAGCAGAATCAAAATACCAAAGTACAGACTCGATGACTAGAACTAGATCAAGAGTACATCAAAGCTTCACATCCTGGGGCCCGCGGGGCATCACTCGGCATCACCCAGGCCTGCGCAAGACCGAGAAGGTTTCGATGTCGACTACGGCTATTTGAAGAAAACTGGCCATGTAATGACTTATTTTGACTTTAAAAGCCAAGTGGCTATTGTCGAAATTTTTATTTAAGACTCGGTTTTGCAAATACGGCCTTTCAGCACTTTCGAAAGGGAGATTTTAAGGCTGTGCCCGCAAACCGTTTAAAAGCGACTCAGGGTGGTTGTTCTTGCAAAAACAGCCTTCTGGCGCCCTTTTGGGGACATTCAGCTTATTTTTAAACAAGAATGGCGTCACCCGATTTATTAGATAAAATTTTTGGTATTTTTGGCTATTTTTCCAAAAGGGGTGGTTGGACCCGACGAGGGTTGCCTACGTATCTCACATCCGGTGAGAATCAAACCAGCGTAGTTCGGGCAGTTTTGCCAAAATCCAAACTATTTTGAACAGCAATTTTCTTTCTAATTTTCAATTTTCTGTTTTTCTCTTTTTTTCATTTTAAAAAAAAATCTGCCAGCATTTCGGTACTATTTGGGCATTGGTTTTTCAAACAGATGGTACCCTCACTTAGTACTAATAATGCTATTTTCCACAATTTTCACTCATTATATACAAGCCGGTCAACATGCAAAGTCGAGCACATAAATGCGCAAGTAGCACATAAGATGCATCAGGATGGCCAATTCAATTCAGGTCACCTATCCTAGACGGACCCAACCCCTGTGTTGAGTCACCTAAGTCAAATGCACATAATGCAAACAAGCATCCTACTAGGGATCCGGCATGAGGTTATTGTTCTTCTAGGTTTAAACCCTAGGTTTATTGGTCTAGACCTTGCTTAACAGAGCGGATAACTCGGGCCGAGGGGGAGGCAGCGTACCAGGGATATAGAAGCTCCACCGGCTTTGCAACTTATCCAACCTCGTTCTAAATTGGGAAAGACTCTAAACATAAGAGAAGCTACAGGAAGTGCACCCTTCTCCATGATGTAGAAGACTCAGAAAGAGGGAGGGGTTCGCGACAATTTATATACAATTCAACAAATATTAAAGCGGTAAAACATTTAGCACATAAGGCATGGAACATGTAGCAAAATCAAATAAGGCCAACTATAACAATTTAACTGAGCTCGAATTCTTGAACCCTGAACCGAAATTCTGGATTCTTTTCCCCAGCAGAGTCGGCAGAGCTGTCACACCTCCTTTTTCGCTACTGCACCCCGTGAAGGGTATAGTAAAAAGAGTTTTTCCAATTAAAGGACAATCGAAATGGGATTCGCTTATTAAGAGATTCAGAGTCGCCACTTGGGAGATTTATGGTGTCCCAAGTCACCGGTTTGAATCCCGAGTCGAGGAAAGGGTTTGACTCTGTATTACAGTCACGAACTAGAAATCCGAGTAAGGAATTCTATTAACCCGGAAGAAGGGGTTAGGCACTCCCGAGTTCCGTGGTTCTAGCACGGTCGCTCTACTGCTATATTTGGCTAAAAACTGATTTTATACATGTTAACACTTATAGTGCAATTTTAGAATTATTTATCGCTTTTAGTCATTTTTTAAAGAAAGTGAACGTTGTTTAAGAACGTGTTTTTGGATCACTTCACATGAAATGCACCCGGATCCTCGACACATTCTTATTCAACGTTTTGGGATTTGGATTTGGGTCGCATGAAATGCACACCCGTATTTAGGAAGGTGAATTATTAAAAGCGCGCCTAAAGCGTCTAACGCATTATTATCTTTGCGGGAGGCCGTGAAATTCGCTAAACGGAACGCCCCGAATTCTAAATATTTTTTATATAGACATTTAATGAGGGCCCCGCAATTTATGGGTTTTGTTTGGCGAGGCTCGTCTCATTTTTATTTAAAGGCCACCCTAAAGCAACTACGAATTTTTTATTTATTATTTTGTCTCTAAAAAAAGGGTCTAATTAATTTACATTTATAAATTTGGGCCTCGAATTCAAGTCCGAATTCAAACAAAAGGGAGGACCCTCTTAATTTGAACACGCAACCTAACTCTAAAGCCCAAATGTATATTTGTAATTTAATCCATGCATTCCTAGTATGATTTTAATGACTTTGGGCTCCTAGCGTTTGGGCCTTGAATTTTGGCTCGAATATGATATCTGAAGCTGTCCAGAAGCTGGCTTCATCAATACCCCAGTCGCGAATTTTTATAACCCAAGAATCAGATTGGCCGTTTGGGTCATTAAGTAGGCACTGGGCTCAATGTCACAGCACAATCGTTAGGAGACCAGGCATTTAACAATAGGATTTTCAAAATTCTAATTTTTGAAAAATCAAATTAATTATCAAACAAATTGACTCAACAGTACTAATCAGATCCCAAACATTACCAATGCTATAACCAATTTTATGCCATCTATTCACAGTAGTTGAATTTTAGTTGAAGATTATGATCTCATAGCTTGTACTCATTTTACATTACCTACTGGAATAACATTAAACATGAAAACTTGAACAAATTAGAGCTTGGCATCTCCTTTTATTAGAATTCAACACTAAACAGTCATATTACAGCTAATTAACGGCTATATGGAGTAAACTTAATAGAAATTAACTAAGCTAACATGAGCTATTTTATCAATTTAGCATGAGATTGCTTTTCAGCTCAGAGGCTCAAACAGATCCATGAGATAATAGTTCATTCAATCCAATATGAGCAGTCCTAATTTAATTACATGTGAGGGGAGCCATGTTTTATTAAAAACTTAAGCGACATCAACCTAAGGAGGAAACTTAGTCTAAAACAACCACATGTAGGCATAGAATATGAAAATTACTCTATTATTCATAATACATATGAATGACCAAATACATAATCAATCAAACACTCAGATCAGCCTTCCACTTCAGTTTAAAACTTCGATTACAAGTATCCTTAGCCCTAGGCTGTTGAGAGACAAGCAAGTACCTGGAATTAAATCAATGAAGGAAGAAAAAGGAATCAACAGGCAATTTTGGAAAACAACAATCAGATCTAAGCTCACAACCCAGCAACCAATATCAAAACCAATCCAGAATCGAAATGTGAAAACACAGGACCAATGTTTAACCAAATAGACTCAGCTAAATCCCAAATTGATCAAAATTAAACCCAGGAAGAACTTCTGAAACTTCTAGCAATTAGGAATTGAGCTAAGAGATGAAAATCAACAACTAACACTCAAACTCAATCTAGAAATGCAGGATAACAGTATTTTTTTTGGTTTTTCTATAGTATTTTCTGTTTGTTTTTGGATTTTTGGGGCAGGATATAAGATCTAAGAGAGGATTTTTGAACTTCTAAGGATTTAAAGTTCAAATTTAAGCTTAGATTTGCAGAGAGAGTTTGGGGGAAATTTTTTGGGGATGTAAACTTGTGAGTGAAGGCAAAGGGCATGCCATTTTATAGGCACAAATGAGGGCCAACCTCAGATTTCCTATTTCCTTTTTAGTCCCTCTTTTAAATTTCAGTTTTACCCACACAGTCCCTTAATTATTGACTTGTTACTCATGTCACAACAATATGACTTTGAAATATCAATCACCACCCCTTCTAGGTGATTCTAGCAGCTTCTACATTCAGTTACCATCAGATTCCTCCAGTGAATTACCCTTACTGCCCTTACCTTAGCCCTGAAATTACCAAATTGATCTAACTACACTCCCAGCCCCTTTAACCATGATTATTCAACAAAATCCAACCATTATACTAACAATCGGATTACTAGATTAAGCTAAACTAACAATCCTAACAACTCTGTTATTCAAATATTTGATTAAACAAGGTTACCTAAAAACAAACATAAATCTATACTAGAAGAATCAAAACTGAATTAAACAAAACACATATCACAACCAGACGAAACACTATTACTATCAGAAGAAAAGCAAACAACTCAAAGTTGAATAAAAAATAACAAAAATCCAATTACACTAACAAAATTACTTGAGCTAATTAACAGACATTCAAATGTTCAAAGTAAAGCAAAATCATATTAGAATGAAACTAAACTAAAATTCAAAACAGGAATTAAAGCGAGACTAATTGTCACAGTTGAATCAAACATTCATGAGATGAAGAAATAACAAAATCACGGATAAAACTTACTGGTTGGACTAGCCTAAATGCCTACTCGAATTAGGGTTCATCAAACCCTAAATTTAGGGCTCGTGGGATTCTGCTGGCTTATCTCCTCAAAATCACCCAACTCCGGCGAGATTCGAGCACCATTGACACTGGATTTGCTATAAGGGGAAGGAGGAGACCATGTGGTGTGAATTTAAGGCCGATTGGGTGAACTATGATTTTGAGGGGAATCTTTAATTTGAAATTCGAGCAGTTCTGTTGATATTCAAAAAAATCTGGTTGAGGATTAGGAACGAGGAAGGTTAGGGGAGGCTATGGTGTTATTTGGGGTCATTTGGAGCCGGCGCCGCCGTGTGCGGCGGAGATGGGGGTTAGGGTTTTGCAGATTTGGGGCGTTTGGTTGGGTTTTGAGGTAAACGGAGGGTGGATTTTGGAAGAGGGGAACGAGGAGAGGGTATGGTATGATTTTGGATGGAAATGGAGGTTGGCTGCCGGCGGCGGCGATTTCCGGC
>MU784169.1:145936-168818 GCA_026770625.1 Nicotiana glauca | reverse complement strand
GGGGGGGGGGGGGTGTACGAGGAAGATAACATATGTTGTAGGGTTTGGGATATTTTTAGACAGTTTTATTTGAGGCATGGATTAAACGTGGGCCGTTGGATGAGGGCTGATGGACGGTTCAGATCTAATCGACGCCAAACGGCGTCGTTTTGCCTATTAAAAGGGCAGGCCGGGTGGCTTGGGGTTTGGGCCTGGATTGGGTTAAACGAATTGGGCTGGGCAAAATTATTTAAAATGGCCCAAATCAAGTCTTCTTTTTAATTGTTTTTTTCTTTATTTCCCTCTTTTATTGTAATTTCCTCTTTTTTTTTTTATTTCATTTTGTATTTTATATCTTCTGATTTATTAAGACGCAAAATAAAAAATAAAGACCTAATATATTCCCAAAATTAAGCTAATTAATTTTTAAAAATTGATTAAATCCTATTTAAAAGTAAACTCATGACAAATTCACCAATTAACAATTAAAAATGCAAAAATGGACTATTTTTGTTATTTTCTTTATACTTCGTTTTATTTAACTACTAATTAATCCTAAAATGTAAATTAAACCCTAAATTCACATTCCACATGTATTTTTTATATTTTTCATATGAATTAAAATACACAAATAGATGCAAACAATTAACAGAAAATAACACAAAAATTCACAAAATTGCAGAATAATGAAGAAAATCATTTTGTTTGAATTTTTGGGAGTAATTCACTTACGGCAAAAATCACGTGCTCACCGGCAGTATGATGATCCTCATTTGCTTGTCCTTAGAAACACGGTGCGGCATGGTGGTGCCAAGCAGGTTACAGTTGGAGATGATGGAGTTTTGAGTATTCATAGTCGTATTTGTGTTCCTAATATAGATGGGCTTCGTGAGTTGATTCTAGAGGAGGCCCATAGTTCCCGGTATTCTATTTACTTGAGCTCCGCTAAAATGTATTAGGATTTGTGGCAGCATTACTGGTGGAGGCGGATAAAGAAGGATGTTGTTGCGTATGTGGCTCGGTGTTTGAAGTTTCAGTAGGTAAAGTACGAGCATCAGAGACCTGGTGGTTTGATTCAGAGGATTGAGCTTCCCGAGTGGAAGTGGGAGCGTATCACTATGGACTTCGTTGTTGGACTCCCATAGAATCAGAGGAAGTTCGATGCAGCGTGGGTTATTGTTGATAGGATGACCAAGTCAGCACATTTAATTCCGGTAGCAGTCTCTTATTCTTCTGAGAGGTTAGCTGAGATCTATATCCGGGAGATTGTTCGTCTTCATGGTGTGCCCGTGTCTACCATTTTTGGCTGAGGTACGCATTTCACCTCGCATTTTTGGAGGGAAGTTCAACGTGAGTTGGGCACATGGGTCGAGTTGAGCATAACATTTCATCCCCAGATGGACGGGCAGTCCGAGCGTACTATTCAGGTTTTGGAGGATATGCTCCGAGCTTGTATTATTCACTTTGGAGGCTCGTGGGATCAGTTTTTGGCTTTAGCAGAGTTTGCCTACAAGAACAGTTACCAATCGAGCATCCAGATGGCTCCTTATGAGGCTTTATATGGTAGGCGGTGTCGGTCGCTAGTTGGCTAATTTGAGCTGGAGAGGCTCGATTGTTAGCTACAGATCTAGTGCAGGATGCCTTGGACAAGGTGAAGATCATTTAAGATAGGCTTCGTACAGCTCCCAGGCAAAGAGTTATTCCGACCGTAAGGTTCTTGATGTGGTATTCATAGTCGATGAGCGGGTGTTGGTTCGAGTGTCGCCTATGAAGGGTGTGATGAGATTTGGGTAGAAGGGCAAGCTAAGCCCTAGATTCATTCGTCCTTTCGAGATTCTTTATCGAGTGGGAGAGGTGGCTTACAGGCTTGCGTTGCTGCCGGGCTTATCTGCCGTGCATCCAGTGTTTCAGTGTCCATGCTTCGGAAGTATCACGGCGATCCATCCCACGTGTTAGACTTCAGCACTGTCCAATTAGACAAGGACTTTTCTTATGAGGATGAGCCGATAGCTATTTTAGACCGGCAGGTTCGTCAGTTGAGATCGAAGAGTTTCCCTCTGTTCATGTTCAATAGAGAGGTAAGTCTATTGAGATAGCGATCTGGGAGTCCGAGTCTGATATGCAGAGCCGATATCCCCATATTTTTTCCGACTCAGGTACTTTTCTTATGCCCATTCGAGGACGAACGGTTGTTTTAGAGATGGAGAATGTGATGACCCAAATTTTGAAAGTAAATTCTGTGTTCCGAGGCCTTAAAACCTTCTTTTTTCTCACCACGTTTTGTGTGCACAGTCCGAGCGTGTATCCGGAAAGCCATTATGTGAAAAGGATGGTAATTGCCTTTAAAATAAATTTAAGTTGACTTCAGTCAACATTTTGGCTGAACGAACCCGAACCCGGACCAGTGATTTGACGGTCCCGGAGGATCCGTAGAAAAATATGGGAATTGGACGTATGCCCGGAATCGAATTTCGAGGTCCTAAGCCCGAGAAATAAATTTTTGAAAGAAATTGTTTAAGTGAAATTATAAGGGTTTTTGGAAATTTTGCTATATTTGAAACTGATGGTATCGGGCCCGTATTTTAGTTTCGGAGCCCGGTACAAGTTTAATATAATATTTGAATTATGTCTGTAAAATTTGGTGAGAAACGGAGGTCATATGACATGATTTAGATCCGTGGTTACAAAATTTGGAAGTTTAAAAGTTCTTGAGATTTTCTTTGATTTTGATGCTAAATTCGTTGTTTAAGATGTTATTTTGGTGATTTGATCGCACAAGTAAGTCGTAGGATATTTTTGGGGTTGTGTGCATGTTTGGTTTCGAGCCCCGAGGGCTCGAGTGAGTTTCGAATAGGTTTCGAGGTTTTTAGACTTAGGAAAACACTGATGGTGCACCAGTTCTGGTGTGCCCACACCTGCGAGCCAAGCACCATAGGTGCGAGCTCGCAGGTGCGCGTTTTGGGTCGCAGGTGCTGTGCAGCCCAGCTTCCCCTCCTCTAGCAGATGCGGATGAACTTTCGCAGAAGCGGTTCCGCAGAGGCGGATCTTCTTCCGCAGGTGCGGCCCCCAGTGGGCCTGTTCATTTCCATAGAAGCGGAGGATTTTCCGCACGTGCGCATGCGCAGGTGCGACCCAAGCACCACAAGTGCGAGGGTCGGGCAATGAAGTTTTTAAATTAGGACCTCAGCCGTTTTCTTTTTCAAATCTTCACAAAAATAGAAGACTTAGGGTGGTTTTCTCAAGAGATTTTCTTCCCAAATCATAGGTAAGTGTCCATTAACTAATTTCTTTCAACTCTCTAATGTTTTTCATCAATTTTTATCTAAACTTTTAGGGTTTTAATGGTAGAAAATTGAAAATTTGGGTAGAGTTAGGGCTTTTTGAATAATTGAAATTTAGACCTCATTTTGGGGTCGGATTTCGAAACAAATTGCATATTCGGGCTCGTGTGAGAATGGGTGATCGGGTTTTGGTTCGAACCTCCAGTTTTGGCCAAGCGGGCCCGGGGTCAATTTTTAACTTTTTGGGTAAAATAATAGAAAACTTACAATTAAGCATTGGGTATGAATCCTTTAGCATTTATTGATGTTGTTAAATTAATTTGGACTAGATACAAGTAATTTGGAGGCGAATTCTAAAGGAAAAGTGGTGTTTGAGGCTTGAGTTGGCCGTGGAAGTTCGAGGTAAGTGTTTGGTCTAACCTTAACTTGAGGGATTAGGAGTTGTGTCTTATTTGCTATGTGATAATTGTTGAGTACGACGTATAGGCATGGTGAAAAGTATCTATATGTCGGTGTCAAGCATGCCCGTGAGTCTTATACTATGATAAATGTGACTCCGTTTCGTATTGTTCATATTTTATATGATGATTTCTATTGTTGAACAAGGCTTGTGAAAGCATTATTGGTAATTGAACATTGTAGAGCGTTGACTCAAGTTGAGAATTGAATTGTGAAGTAATTTTGGAAAAAGAAGAGGTCCATGATATTGTCTCTCTTGCCGGGATGTTGTTACTCATGATATTCTTTCCCTTGCCGGGATGTTATTACTCATGATATTTTCTCCCTTGCCAGGATATTATTGTTATGCTTTTGTTCCCTTGCCGGGATTCTATTGTGATATTATTTATTTCCTTTCCCAAATTTCTTTGTGATTATTTCTTGGGTGAGGAAGAGTGTAAAACATAAAGGGTGATACTGTGCGTGAGTTTGAGAGTGTTAATGCACGAAGGGTGATGCCGTGCCGATATTGGAGGTAAAAGCACGAGGGTTGATGCCGTGCCGCACGATGTACAATGTCGTTCCTTGATATGAGTGTTAATGCACGAAGGGTGATGCCGTGCCGATTATATTGATTCTTATGGTGAGAACGAGAGTAAAAGCACAAAGGGTGATGCCGTGCACTTGTATTGTTCTCCTTACTCTTGCTTATAGTTGAACTTTGATGTACTTTATGCTTCTTTACTGAAATTATGTTGTATTTGTTATCCCCCACAGCATGTTTCCCCTTCCCAACTTTAACTGTTAGTTTTGTCATTATTACTCGTAGTATTAGATATAATTGCACATGTTTATTTGGTAGTCCTGTCCTAGCCTCGTCACTACTTCGCGGACGTTAGGCTCGACACTTACTAGCACATGGGGTCGGTTGTGCTGATACGACACTCTGCACTGTGTGCAGATACAAGTACTACAGCGCTTGGACAACAGTGAGGTTGCTGCTTTCAGTCCACCGGCGGAGACCCGAGGTAGTACTGCAGACGTACGTGGGCCTTGGCTTCCCCTTCTATCATTTCCTTTCTCTTTTTACTTATTCAGAGACAAATTCGTGTATTTCTATTCAGACTTTATTTGTAGTATTCGTAGATGGTCCGTGAATTTGTGACACCAAATTCTGGGTAGAATTGTACTTAGACTTCCGTAGTTTGTATTAATCTAAACTATCAAATTTCGTCTTCCGTATTATTTTTGTTATTATTATTTCCGCTGCTTTTGTTATGTTGTTTTGAAATTGTTAAGGAATTAAAACTTGAAAAGGGTAATTAAATCGGAATAGTTGGTTTGCCTAGCTTCCACTAGTAGACACAATCACGACTTCTGAGGTGGAAAATTCGGATCGTGACAACCATAAACTCTTTTGAGGATTCAAACATACGACCTTAATATCATAGAGCAGCCAAAGCCACAACATTATATAACCACTCCGTTAAACCAACTAGAATAACAAAATGGTAATCCATATATTGTAGAATTTGTCCTCTTACGAGGATTCAAACATACTAAAACTTAGTGTTGATTCCGTATGATGTAAAATTCAACCCAATAAAATCAATTAGCAGGGAGATTACGATGTATTACCAGTGTAAAAGTCCCGATTAGACTGCCGAACAAAAATAGAAGGCCACCAACTATTTTTAGATGCATGAAAAATGATACGAAGACATCAACCTAAAGGAAGAGTTACATCAATGTGTGTATAACACGAAGATATCCAATAAAGTACTAACACACTTATCATATTTGTTCAATACAAACGTCAAGACAAATGATAATCTATGTAATATTATAGAAAATGGGTTTAATTTTTACAATAATAAATTTTGTTCAATTTGTTACCCCAAAGTAATACTCTAGAAAATTCAGCTTGGTAAAAAATACTCTGTAACTCTAACATCTGTGTGATTTTCTATTAACCTACAATAACACCACATTAATGATGGAAATCGACTGTGGAAAAGCAAATCATAATCGATTTAATCCATGATCGCAAGTGGTAGTATGATCATAAAGATGTAAACTAAATGTATTTACACATTTTTGCGAAAATATTGATATTACTATTGCGATTATAGACGTTCTAATATTTAAGTTTTGGTCGTTATGTTTGCTGTGGTAATTGCTCTTAATTGGATCCTTTACAACATTCCTAGATTTCTTAGTTTTATTTTCTGATAGAGGTTTGCAATATCTTTTGAATTACCAAATTGGAAAAAAGAATTTTAGGTATATTATATGATATACGATTTAAAAAAAATACCTAAATGCATGATTGTAATTTAAAAAGAAAAAGAAAATTGTTAAAGTCAAACTTTAATAGGTAGTTTGAATTTATACAATACGCGATGTATAGGTTTTTTTATTTGAACATTTTTATAACGATGGTGCCCTAGCCATCTTGCACACATATCTATCATTCACAAAACAATTTGCAATATTTTAGAAAACATTCAAGGTTGACGTAATATTATTAAATTTTTCATCACCTAGTAATTTCAATTATCATCACTAAGTTAAATGTCAAAATAATTTCATATATTTAATAGTTCAATTTATTTTGAAGTAAGAAAATATCTTCAAACATGTTTTTTTTCTTCTTTCAAATTCTCATTATCTAGCCCTGGCGCTGGCCCTTTGAAAATTCTGTAAATGGCGCCACAGGTGTTGCAGGGCTTTGGCTGCGGCGCTGGAAATCTACCTTTTTTCCCCTTTGTTTTGATTTTAATCTCGCACCTTTCGCCCCCTACGGCCTCCGGATGATTCCTACACATAAAAACATCACGAATTAACATAAATCAATACATTTTAAATCTGAACTCCACGAAACATGAGTAAAATTTGAGGCGATATATATATAAATATATTACTTTAAGCTAGTATCATTCATTTTATTGAGGGAAATTGCATAAGTACTACCGTGACTTATATCCGAATTTCCAACTACATGCTTTATCTTTGCGGGAATCCTATTATCCCCCTGAATTTTTTTTAAATGTAATAAATACCATCCTAAAACTAGACAACCAAACTCTTGGCAAGTGGTGAACTACACGCGTTGCCACATATATATTTAGTACTTTTTTATTCTTTCTTCTTTTTCTTCTCCTTTTTCTTATTTGTTATTATTATCATTTTTTGTTAATGCATTCTCTTTCTTTTTATTTTGGTCACTGCCGACATAAAATGGTGGTCGTCAAAATTTCAAGGACACCATTTTCTCCGGCGACATATTATTATCCCGATCGGAGTGTGTGTGTATGTGTGTGTGTGTGTGTATATATATATATATATATATTTTTTTTTTGAAAGTGTAATTTATTTGTGGGAGGAAGAACAAAAGAAAGAAAAATGAATATAAGCTGAGAAGACTTTTTTCAGTTAAAATTTCAATACCTTAATTTTTTCCGGCATGGAAGGTTTTCCCATGATGATTTTTTTCTCCAAATCTGAGTGTATTTTTCTTTTCTTATAAATAGATATTTTTGAGAGTTTAATTTGTGTGTGAAAAGGATAGAAAGAGAAAAAAGAAAAAACAGAATAAATGGAAGAAAAACGGTTAGACAAAGTCGCCGGTGAATGAATATCCGTCGGAATTAGAGAAGAAATTAAAAAATAATTAAAAGAAAAAGAAAAAAAAAAAGGAAAAGGAAAAGGAAAAGGAAAAGGGAAAGGAAAAAAGTAATAAAAAATGGTAAAAAAGCAAAAAGAAAAATCTCAAAATCATTTTTTCTTGCTTCTCACTCTCCTGAAATACACACACTCTGCCACTTCGGTTTTAAGGGTGCAAATAATTCTACTTTAAAATAGTTTTGGGGGGTAATAAAAATCCGCAAAGGTAGAGTGTGCATAGTTGAGAATCTAGGTATAGGTCAGTGTCACGACCCTAATTTCATTAAAGATCGTGATGGCGCCGGACACCACTGTCACGCAAGCCAACACTAAATAATCAATTTCTCGTTTTAGTATTTTTGAAATCATGATTTTAATTCAATTTAACTGGTAAAAGATGGACTTTACATAAAAAATATTAATATTTTAACAATTTCAATACTGAATTATCACTACCCTAAAACCGACCCGATCGTGATGCCGCCTATCGTGAAACTAGGCCAGCCGACACAACTCCCAAATTACCCATTTAAACAAAAACAATCATTTTAAGCATTTAATTAATCAGATATCTCATAATGGAAGTCTAAATGAACAGTGCAAAATAAATACACAGCCCGACATCGAGGTGTCACAAGTAACGAGCATCTACTAAGGTCCGAATACAATAAAAAGTCTAAAAAAGTACTAAATACAGTCTAAGGAAAACAAGAGGGAGAAAAGTAGTGATGCGAACGTTGGGCAACTACCTTGCTAACTCCAATGACTCTGCCACTGAGCAATCAACACCCGCTACCGGGTTCAGGAACACCCAAATCTGCACACAAGGTGCAGGGAGTAATGTGAGTATGCTAACTTAGTAAGTAATAAAGGTAAATAAAAGCCGAGCAGTAAGAAAATATGTAAAGCACGTCATAGCACTACAAGAAATGTAGATCTTTTCCAAAATAGTACACAAATCATTTACTTCGTAAATCAAGCTCAGTTTTAGTAAAAGTCTTTTAAAACAAATTTCAATGGTTTCAAACGAGTGATAAAACAGTGAGTATAATGATAGAAAACATAAACATCCTCTCAGAAAAAACATGTACCATAAACCGCACCTTGGGCATAATATGAACAGAACCAGCCCCTGGGCTACCTCAAAATAACTCGTAATCAGCCCCTCGGGCATACCATGAATCAAGAATCTCCCCTCGGGCAAACATGGATCAAGAACAGCCTCTCAGGCAACAACATGAAACAACAACAACCCCTCGGACCACATCATATCACTCACATTGGGTGCCCGCGCTCACTGGGGGTGTACACACTCCGGGAGGGGCCCCTTACGGCCTAAGCGCAATAACAAGTCATCTCGTGACATAATCAAATAGGCTCTTGGCCTCATATCAAGCCACCTCGTGGCATAACAACTCAGGCCCTCAACATCATAATCATGAATCAGTACAATACCGCTGTGGCACGCAACCCGATCCCATAATATTCTCACAACACAGGCCCTCGGCCTCCCTCAGTCAGAAATCTCTCATGCCACTCGGGCAACAGTAAAACATGATACTCAGCCCAAAATATTATTTAAACTGTCAAAACATAGTAAATATAGTTGAGTTATGAAAACAGTAGAATATAACATGATTGAGTACAAGTATGAAGTCACAACAGTGAGGAATAGTAGCAAAAATCCCCTGAGGGTCCAAAACAGTTGGCACGAAGCCCAAATATGGCATTCAGCCCAAAACTTGATAATAATTTCCAAAACACAATGATATCAAACAGTTTTCAATCAAATACGCAACTTAACAGTCATACGGGATGGACTAAGTCACCATCCCTAACGGTGCACGACCCCACGCTCTTCATCTAGAGTGTGTGTCACCTCAAAGTAGCACAACGATGTGAAATCCGGGGTCTCGTACCCTTAGGACAAATATTTACATTCATTACTTACCTCAATTCGGTCTAAACTCTAGCTCGCGATGCCTTTGCCTCTCGACTCGGCCTCCGGATGCTCCAAATCTAGCCAAAAATAGTACCATACCATCAAATTATGCTAAGGGAACAAAGCCCACTCGAAAATAACCAATTTACATCAAGAATCCCGAAATTGACCAAACCCGACCCCCGGGCCCAAGTCTCGGATTTCCATAAATTTACAAAACTGGAATCCTTACACTTTCACAAGTTCATACATACCAAATATACCAAACTTCAACAATAATTGACCCCTCAAATCCCTAGATTAAGGTCTCCAAATTTCAAGCCCTAACTTACCAACTTTAGGCCTTAGATTCCACAAATTTCATGTTTAAACAAGTAAAAATCATCATATAATCGAGTTTTAGGTCCAAAAACCTTACCTCTACGAAACCCTCTTGAATTTCCTATTCAATTTGCTCTCCCAAGCTCTCTCCTGAATGAAAAATGGTGAAAAACCACTCAAAATCGTGAAGGGCCAAATCTTATATGTTCTGTCGCAGCATTTCGCACCTGCGGAAGTCCGAACAAGCTGTAACAAACCATATCTGCAACCTCTAATGCAATTACATGATATACCACACAACTCAAACACTCGTAGCGGTAACTTATAATCACAGCACTTGCTCCAAAACATCCGAATTTCAATAATAAGCCTCTTTCCAACACTTCTATATACTGCCAATGATAAAAGAAACACGTAGAAAGCCATAATCATTCATCAGATCATCCATTTGTGACCTTAGCAAGGACCATAGCAAATTTCTGAGCTGAACATCGTTATCATCCTTCCAACATGCTGAAACCGAATTCGTTTGTATTCATTCTAGATCTTAACAATCTTATCTAATCCAATCACAACTACTCTGGTGACATGACACATCAATACAATCTAAATCCACAACTATGTTGAGGACCCGTCATACATCGTAGAACCAGAACATACGAATCCAACTCGAAGGATCATACCTCTATATAACTTTGCTGCAATGCGCGACCCTATCCAAACACTGGTCCACATGAAACACCTCAAGTAACTATGCTCAAAATCGATAACCACGTGAAATTTGATGTCTAAAATCAAAAGCAAATCGTCATAACCACGACAAAGCAATTGACATAACATTACACAAATCCGAAAGGACACAAGTGATACGCCATCCATCGAGCAATACCCAATACTCTTCCCCCTCGAATTCCACTGAGAGACCCCAATAAAACCGCACCACATATGCCTATAACCAACATATCCTAAGGCCTCGCAACACGGAAAGGCAACTCATTGATCTCCCCAGATCACTAATAAGCTCAATAACAATCGAATCAACACATCCCTCAACAATACAACTCAGAGTCAACCAAACTGACTCGATGAAGAACGCACATCCATATTGGCCTACCAATTAACCCCTTATCAAGGAATTCTTGAAGCTGCTCCTTCAAATCCTTTAACTTTTCCTGTACCATACGATACGGTTCCCGACACCAAATCAATACCGAAATCAATAATCCTGTCCGGCAACATGCCTGGCTGCAGGAAACACATCCGAAAGAAATCCCTC
Source organism: Nicotiana glauca (assembly GCA_026770625.1). Classification (NCBI taxonomy): domain Eukaryota; kingdom Viridiplantae; phylum Streptophyta; class Magnoliopsida; order Solanales; family Solanaceae; genus Nicotiana; species Nicotiana glauca. Next base: position 157,915 of record MU784169.1, on the reverse strand, counting down.
ACCACCGGAACTGAATCAATGGTAGGAGTCACTGCATTGCCATCCATCACGAAGGCCAAATAAGAAAGACAACCCTCTCCAGCCATCCGGTGGGTCTTCAAAATGAAACCACCCTACTGGAAACATAATCTGTCGAATCTCGCCACTCAATCCATGGCATTCCTAGCACAGCCAACGCCATCGCCTTAGCGCAACAGTCCAGAATAACACGATATGGAGACAACCAGTTCATACCCAATATCACATCAAAATCTAGCATACTAAGCAATAAGGATCCACTCGGGTCTCCAAACCTCCAATAGTTACCACCACCACGACCTAACATGTTTATGAGAACTCCTAGTCTCCAAATCTGTACAACACACGAATCACCATATCCAATACCAATTCCGCCGTCCGAATACATACGACACCTCTAATACCCAATCATTCCACGAGAGGTACTCGTATAGTTCTTCTGTGCCACCAAGCAAGCTCGAATATCAGCAGTCGATCCAATAAGGGAGTGCCGCAGTACTAATGAAGTATCCTTAACTCAATCACACTGCCCTTTTTCTTAAGCGTATACCCTTATTAAGCCACACCAATTAGTACTATCATTTCCCTAGTCATATGAAGCTAGCCGTACTGTCTAACAATTTTATGACCTTCCTTTTAGAACTAAACCGTGACCTTGCACATGCAAATCTCAATCCTACACAACATACCGCATATCCATACCATCCTAGGATAAACATGAGAACTTCATATCCCTTCCGAGCCAAAGACAACTATGTACTCAACTAGCCAAGAATTTTCCAGTGATCCCTGATCGCAGCAAACTCAACCTTACACAATGGTAGAAAGATCGGGCGCTATAACTTTTACCCGAATAGCGGTATCGGGGTTGATCTTCCACAGGGAGCTTGGAATGGAGTTGCGTATTTGTATAGACTAAGAATGCGTTTGTGATTCTAATTGCACTTCTAACATTTTTGGGTTTTCTTTTTATCAACTACTATTATCAACTAAGGGTAAGACTAAATATGCTAAAGAAATATTGTCTAAGTTGTAATTAAGATAGAGAAAGGCACTAGGGTCGTGGCATGTACCTAGGTGGGCAACTAACGGGTAGAGATTCCTAATGCAAGAATGATGAACATGGGACTTATGCTATAACCGTAGCACTTTTGCACCCACTCTCACACCTCTCGGTAGAGAGAGTGATTTTGCCCAATTGACTCTATCGAGACCAATTGGGTAGACCAATTTGCCCAAGCAACTTATGGTTCAAGTTGGGTAATACTCTCTCGAGGTTTAACCCGTTAATTGGGACTACCATTCTCATGGTCCATCCTAATTCCTTGTTGGAATTAATCTTGGGGTCATAGACTCTCTTTCTCAAGAGTCAAAACCCACTAAGATAGACTTAGTGTTTGCAACCACCAAATCTTAATTAAAACATAAGATTAACCGAAATAACAAATACCCAACATCATTCATGCACTAAATAATCACACCCATTAATTACCCACACTAGGGTTGAGCCATAACCCTAGCTAATGGGTTTAGCTAGCCATATTAGTAACAGAAATTCAAGAAATAGTAGATAAAATTGACATAATAATTAACTACAACGTTAATCTACTTGAATCCACGTTAATACAAGAAGAAATTGCCCAAAATAGGCTAAAACTATGAAGTCTCGAGCTCAGCTGCTATCTGATACAACCAAACTTAACCTAAAAAAGTAAAATGTTCTATTTATACTACACAAGAAAAACCAGACAAAAATACCCCTGAGGGTCAGGCGCGGACCGCGTACTAATGTCACGCGGCCGCGGAGGGCACTTGGTCTTCAAATCTTGCTTCTGGAACTGGGGGATGCGGACCGCACAGGTATGTCACACGGCCGCGTTAGCTAAGGGACGTGGACCGCACAGAAATGGTATGCGGCCGCGTAGCAAGACTCATCAAAATCATCACTCTCTGAACTTTACCCACGTGGACCGCACTGCTTTGGTATGCGGCCGCGTGGGCTTTTGCCTTGAATGGTTGGGTCTCAGAACCTTCACAAGTGCGGACCGCGTGGAAAGGATCGCGGACCGCGTGGCTTGACATTGCATTTGCCTGGTCTCTGAACTATCTTGTGCGGCCGCGTGGCAAAGCAGTGCGTACCGCACAGGGTGAAATTGAACTAACCCAGCCTCTGAACTCTCCTGCGCGGACGCACACCAAATCAGTGCGGTCCGCGTAGGTCATCTTGTTACCCACTTCAGTTGTCTTTTGACACTTGGCAGATTTCACTCCTTTTTGAGCCGATCTTTGATATTTGTCATCTTGTCGCTCAAACCTGCAATCAAGTGCAATTTGTAAGCATTTTGGGACTAATATATGGCAATTGATGCACAAAGCTCAGGTAAGAATGGGTATAAAACATGTAGAAATCACAGTTATCAATCCCATCTAGAAGAAAATCACCATACATCCCATGCTCCTCACGCTCGTAGAAAATATACATCTCTGACCGTGGTAGCAACCATCAAGAACTCTCTGAATTCCATTTGGACAAAACTAAACCATCAGGATGGAATCCTTCTAACTCAACCAAGCTACGCAGGCCACTAAAACCCAAGAGCATTGCTGCGAGACACCTGCAGAAACTCATTACCTCGTAAGCATCCGAAGAACTAATCATATCCTTACCATGCCAATCCGGCCTACTACCAAGCTATCCCATCTATCCAAGTTCCTTCTGATTTACCTTCAACTTGATACTTCTTCTCGCTATAACACCACAATTACTCAACCTAGACTCACCACACGAGGACCCAAGCATAAAAACACATCGTTCTTAAGGCTCATAAGCCACTGACTACTCTCTCAAATATTCTTAAATGCACCACATTCAAAATATCTACCCTGAAGTGAATCCCTGCGAACCCAAAGCCATTACCTTCACCTTCCTGATACTGATATATAGAATCCCATAATGATATAGAGATACTACGAGTCTTGACACCTTGCAATGCAAACCTCAATTTCTAGCTAAATATACAACTTGCAAAATCTCCAATTATTGCATTTAAGATCTTGAAACCATTAGAACCACTCTCGAGAGTCATCCACTCTACTCGAACCGTAATTAGACCGATCAAACGGACCGGCCGACCTGTGCTCCATTAGCACTTCAACATAGCATAATGTAACATCACCTCAATGCATCCAAGAAACTTCATGTTCTATGCATCGTACATCCTTTACTAATAAAAACTCAAGTCATTCCATGATTCTCATACACCCATAAAGCACAACATAACCTTTATTGAAATTTCCTTTACTCGAGCCATCCCTGGTCTCAACCTTCGTAAGCCATAACTAATTCATCAATGTGCCTCAAACTGGAACCATCATAGCACACAACCGTGCAATCAACTAATCAATAACAGACTTCCCCACTTGGCTCGAAGCCATCGATCAAAACACACAATAACTTATAATGAACATACTCTATAACTGCCATAATACCATAGTGAGATTAAACTCAATCCTTCATAATTGCACCACATCCCATCTAGTACTTAAAATCTTCCGCAAATATTGCATTCACCCTCGTAACAGTCAAGACCACTCTCTTAAGCAACCAAAATTAAAATTGCAACACATATACTTCACTGGTAAATGAGATTTTTCAACAACAACATAAGGATCACACAACTTCAGAACACTCTGTAGGAGATAACCCACCTTTTTAGCCTCGAACTAACATCTCTTTATACCTTTCCACCATCATAAACATTATGCAATCATTTAATCTTCCTGACTCTGAACTCATATCACAACATGAAATTTACTTCACTTCCAACTAGGCAACATGAAAAGATCCTTCACCACACCCACAACTCAGGGCTATATCAGATCACGATGGAAACCAAGCACCAAATAGTTCTTACTGCCCCAAAGTAGACCCTTCTCGTCTCATTCAATTCATATGAACACATCTCGCTATCACATCACACTCATCACATAACTATCCAATCATCACTTCCCTGAATAGGGACATAATCGAACATATAGATCCAGAAAAATGCGCTCACGCAATCAACAACTCAAGGCTCAAGCTATAGGCATTATCCGGCCTCAAGTCTTCCACACTGGCCCAACATCAACACACAGAGATCACATCTCACCCCTAGATTAGGGAATCACAAGCCATCAATGCACATATGGTACTGAGTGCACATGCGCGCATACGAATGCATGAAAGGAATTCAAAGAGTTACATTTCAAGCTGAATCAAGGACGCACGATAAGAATTCAAGAATGTGAAATTTTTCCTAAAGGCTATGCAGCCTCATGAGGATAAGTACACACATCTCCGTATCGGTCTGTGAGACTCTACTAAACCTGCTCATGACTTGCGAGACCTATGTAACCTAGGCTCTGATACTAACTTGTCACAGCCTAAAACTGACCCGGTCGTGATGGCGCCTATCATGAAAATAGGCCACCTAACAAAACTCCCAAATTACCAATTTATACAAAAGCAATCATTTTAAGCCTTTAATGAATCAAATATCTCATAATGTAAGTCTAAACGAAGAGTTCAGAATAAATACACAGCCCGACATCGAGGTGTCACAAGTCACGAGCATCTACTAAGGTCTGAATACAATGAAAAATCTGAAAATGTACTAAATAAAATCTAAGGAAAACAAGAGGGAGAAAAGCAGTGCTGCCAACATCGGGCAGCTACCTTGCTAACTCCGATGACTCTTCCACTGAGCAATCAACAGCCGCTACCGGGTTCAGGAACACCCAAATCTACACATAAGGTGCAGGGAGTAATGTGAGTATGCCAAATTAGTAAGTAATAAAGGTAAATGAAAGCTGAGCAGTAAGAAAACACGTAAACCATGTCATAACACTACAACAAATGTAGATCTTTTCCAAAGTAGTTCACAAATCATTTACTTCGTAAATCAAGCTCAGTTTTAGTAAAAAATCTTTTAAAACAACTTTCAGTGGTTTCAAACGAGTGATAAAACAGTGAGCATAATGATAGAAAACGTAAACAACCCCTCAGGCAAAACATGTACCATAAACCGTCCCTCGGGCATAATATGAACAAAACCAGCCCTTCGGTCTACCTCACAATCACTCGTAATCAGCCCCTCGGGCAAACATGGATCAATAACAGCCCCTCGAGCTATATTGTATCACCCATATTGGTACCCGCGCTCATTGGGGGTGTACCGACTCCAGGAGGGGCCCCTTATGGCCCAAGCGCAATAACAAGCAATCTCGCAGCATAATTAAACATGCTCTCGGCCTCATATCAAGCCACCTAATTGCGTAAAAACTCAGGCCCTCGGCCTCATAATCATGAATCAGTACAATACCGCTGCGACGCGTAGCCAGTCCTATAATATCCTCAAAACACAAGCCCTTGGCCTCCCGCAGTCAGAAATCTCTCATGCCACTCGGGCAACAGTAAAACATGATACTCAGCCCAAAATATCATTTAAAATGTCAAAATGGACTAAATATGTCTGAGTTATGAAAACAGTACATTACAACATGACAGAGTACAAGTATGAAGTCAAAACAATGAGGAATAGTAGTAAACATCCCCTAAGGATCCAAAACAGCTGGCACGAATCCCAAATATGGCATTCAGCCCAAGACATGGTAATAATTTCCCAAACACAATGATATCAAACAATTTTCAATCAAATACGTGACTTAACAATCATACGGGACAAACTAATTCACTATACCTAATGTTACACGACCCCACGCTCGTCATCTAGCATGTGCGTCACGTCAAAGTAGCACAACGATGTGAAATCCGGGGTTTCATACCCTCAGGACAAATATTTACAATCATTACTTACCTCAATGGGGTCCAAACTCTAGCTCGCGATGCCTTTGCCTCTCGACCCAGCCTCCGGATGCTCCAAATCTAGCCAAAAATAGTACCTTACCATCAAAATATGCTAAGGGAACAAATCCCACTCGAAAATAACCAATTTACATCAAGAATCCCGAAATTGAGCAAACACGACCCCCGAGCCCACGTCTCGGATTCCGATAAAATTTACAAAACTGGAATCCTTACTCTCTCACGAGTTCATACATACCAAATATACCAAAATCCAATCACAATTGACCCCTCAAATCCCAAGATTAAGGTCTCTAAATTTCAAGCCATAACTCCCCAATTTTAGGCCTTAGATTCCACAAATTTCATGTTTAAACAAGTAAAAATCATCATAGAATCGAGTTTTAGGTCCAAAAACCTTATCTCAACGAAACCCTCTTGAATTTCCTCTTCAATTTGGTCTCCCAAGCTCTCTCCCGAATAAAAAATGGTGAAAAGCCACTCAAAATCGCGAAGGGCCAAATCTTATATGTTCTGTCACAGTATTTCACACCTGCGGGACCGCATCTGCGCCCCTCCTAACCGCTTTGCGGTTTTCACTTAAACTTTTCCCAACCACACCTGCGACGCCACATACGCACCTGCGGTCACGCATGTGCGTTCTTTTCTCTACTCCTTTGATTTCTGCCCATTTCTCCTATGGACACATCTGCGTGGCTCTATTCGCTTTTGCGGGCCCGCACCTGCAGTCCCTAATTCACAGGTGCGTTTATGACAGGTTCAACAACTTCAGCTACAACCTCAAGTCTCTGAACCTTCTGATAACAATTCGAAATCATCCCGAGGCCCCCGGGACCTCAACCAAAAGTATAAACAAGTCATAAACCACTATTCAAACTTGTACCAATCTTCGAAATACTTAAAACAACATCGAATCATCAAAAGACCCTCAGATTCAAGACTAAGGTTTCCAAAACTTCCGAATTCTCTTTTTGATCGAAAAGTCTATCAAATATCGTCCGAATGACTTGAAATTTTGCACACACATCACACTTAACATAGCAGACTTACTGCAATTTCTAGAATTCCATTCTGACCCCGATATCAAAATTTTTACTATCAACCGGAAAACACCAAAATTTCAATTTCGCCAATTCAAGCCTAAACCTTCTACGGACCTTCAAAATACATTCCAATCATGCTCCTAAGTCCCAAATCACCTAACAAAGCTAACCAAATCATTAAAATTTTAATCCGAGAACATATACTAACAACTCAAAACTTTATCAAACCTTTCAAATTTTTAAGCTTCAAACTGAGAACTATTCTTCCAAATTTATTCCGATTACCCTGAAAATAAGTCATAATATATCACAGGGCTAGACATGCCCGAGATTTGGCGAGCGAAGTGCAAAATCTCAAAATAATCGGTCTGGTCATTATATGAATAACCCGTAATCATCCTAAAACCCGGTGTCATAAGTAGATGAGCACACTAAGGATAAAATAAAATACAATAACTTTCCGGAATACAATTTGAATAGAAAGGGAAATACCAATACTCCGAAGGAGACTCTGCTGGTTGTGGGTCATCTCGATAGATGCAGCTCAACTAAGTCTCCTTATAAACCATGCCGCTGCGCCCACTAGGCCACTAGACATGCATGTTCCTGTGCAAAAAAAATGCACAACAAGTGTAGTATGATTACGAAAACAACGCGTACCCAGTAAGTATCCAGTCTAACCTCGAAGAAGTAGTTAGGAGAGATCGACTTCGACACTTATTAGTGGTCCAAAAATATTATAATATGAAGTTCTAATTTAACATGATATGTAGATATAATGACAAAACTCAGAACAAGAAGAGAGTTGAACAATTCTTTAATTTTTATTAAGGAACCCCAAAATACTTCCTTCATTTATAACAAATGATCTCTCAACAATGAAGTTGTACAAATTATAAAAAGGGGTTCCGATAATATTATCACACATAATTTCCACCGAGGACGTTCGGCCCGATCCAACATAAATATAAACTGTGCACTGCGGAGAGTCGAACGACGAGAAACATAATGCATCTATTTCCTCGTTCGTGAATTATACATGCGACGCGGTCCGCTCTTGCGAATCATATATGCGACAAGGTCAAATATTAATTTAAAAAATTACCCTGCTCACGAATCATACCTGCGACGCATTCGAATATAAATTTAACATTTAAAATTATATCTCTTTCTTAATTCTTTTCAAAAATGAGGGAAATTCATCTTGTAGCTTTTTAACGAAATTACCCCGCTCACGAAACATATATGCAACGTGGATACACATAGATTTCTTAAGCTATTATAATATTCCTCAATTCTTTTGTAATTACGAAGTTCAAATGAAACCTTTTAAATATTAAATTCTTCAATTTCAAATCCCTTCAAGATATTTAATAAGCAAACTCAATCTCGCTCCCTCTCAAGGCAAACAATGAGCATTAATCAATAACAATATCAACAAGGTATGATGTAAGCCTAAAGCTACCCGGACATAGGCATAGCTAGTAGCTACGTACGGACTCTCATCACCTCGTGCGTACGTATCCCCCACAAATAAAAGCACATAATAATTTAATTCACCTATGGGGTTAATTCCCTCTCACTAGGTTATAAAGGAGACTTACTGATGACGTCCAAATCCACTACTAAAAGTAAATGGACATGGTCGCATGCAATATAATTTACCCAGCTATGAGTCGTGGTCGAATCCCACAGAGAACAATATGTAGACGATTAGGAATGTAAGAGAATTATCACTTGTTATGCAATTCCAAACATTAAGAATTGTTTTGAGAAAATATTTATACCTAAATGCGAAAATGTAAACTAACCTAGAAAGCAAGTAAAATGATCAATGGCTACAAGTATGTATGCATCGGGAATTACACTCAAGTAACGATCCAATGTATTTCACGACTTTACAATTGTGATTGAGTTTATGTTAATTAGCTACATGTAATAATTTTATATTAGCTTCTTCCAAAGACTAACAAGGCTTCCTAATTGAATTATCCCGAAAACAATTATGAGATTAGTCACACCCGGATGTGGCTACAATTAGCTCAATCCTATCCCTAGGTAGAATCTATAAAATAAGGGTTAAAGCCTAAAGTTCTTGTTAATTAATCTTTCTCAACCCCGAATAATCTTTCCCAAAGCTAATTCGGAGTTAATGGGCGAGTCCTAGGGTTAGCTAATCCCTTTGGAAACATTAAATAACAAGAATAATTAAAGTACCAATAACTCACTTCATAAGAGAACAAAAATCATTCAATACATAAGCACAACAAGGCATTTAATCCACACTTTAAATATGATAATTTCCATAAATATTCAAGTGTTGAATAAAATACTACACACCTACATATACAATACAAAGCAAGAAAATGAAGAAATGAGAATAAATGGGTAAGAGATTCTCAACCAAAAGCTTCAAATCTTCAAGACCAAAGTGTGTGCGCAAACCCTAGCTTCAAACCTTGTTCTCTCTAGAGTTTGGAATTGAAAATAAGCCAAAAGATCTCTACAAATAAGCTGGTTTGTGTATTAAATAGTTTGGGGTATAACATGTGAAATGCCTAAAATGCCCAAGTCTGATGCTCGTTGACCGCACTTGTGGAAGAATACTCGTTGCGGCTTTGCAGATACGTATAGCCTATCGCAGAAGTGGAATGTGAAGCTGAGTACTGGATCAACAACTGCAGTCTTCCAAGCACAGATGGGTAATCGCTTCTGCGGTTCTTGACTCGCAGGTGCAATCCTAGGCAAAAATATTAGTTCCGCAGATGCAGATTTCTCCCCACAGGTGCGAGATCGCTTTTGTGATCTGTGTTTCGCATATGCGGAATTCCAATAGATTTTTGTACTATTTCAACCAATTTTTGCTCAATTCCACTTAAGTTCAACGTAAATCACTTCATGACATCATTTTCTTGAAAGTCGAATAATACACACTATAAACAACCTCATGTTATCATTAAAGGATGCAATAACTAACGAAAAGAATCTAAAATGAGTGGTAAAGTCACCACTCATCAACACCCCCAAGTTAAATCTTTTGCTTGTCCTCAGTGTCAACGCCCCCTTTTTCTCGTGAAATCGGGTTTACGACGTTTGGGAAGACAACTCTATTACCGTTTGGGATTTGGCTTTTTTGGATTTGAAGAGTCGCCACTTAATGATTAAGTGCATTAGGACACTAAGGGTTTTTGAGTTGGAAAATTAGAGTTCGGGTAAGGGCTAGAAATTATCTCGAGGGGAAGGTGTTAGGCACCCATTAAGATCCACTAGTGTGGTTCCGGCCATGCTATATTGTGACTTTAAATGCAAACAAGCATACAAGATAATTCCACATAAAAACTACAAGTAGGTATATATAACGATTAACAAGCATGCTAAAATTAAGGACTAGGCGGTCTCATAATTGTTTAAGAGAATGTATAAATACAGGAAATTAAACAAGAAGTGAATGAGCAGAATTTTTCAAAGGAAGAGAATAGTGCAGGAAATTAAGGAGGAATTTGGTGACTGAAAGGAAAGCCAGGTTTTCATTGATAAAATAATAAAAAAGTTACATAAGGAAAGGGGGTCCTAGGTTTTGTAATATACATGGATCATCCACACAACACCGGTAGCCAATCGTACGCATGGTGTTATCGCGTGATCATCATCTCCGTGTCTACCCTTCCCACCCCGTTAAGGTATTAAGCGCGGAATGATATCGTTACTTATTGCATGCTATTACCCATCCTAATCCTATCAGTCCTGGAGGCATTTGGGACTACTAATCCTAAGGGGAGGGAGTTGGGCTTTTCAGAGTTTAAGAGGATAAAAGTCTAAGGCGACAGACAAAACACATAAGCAATTTGAGGGGGAACAAGTAGCAGTTAAAGGCTCAAACATATCTCCTCATTTAAAGAGACAAATTGTTCAGCATGACTTACAAATACTGGTTAGGTATTAAATTAAACTTAGCGTAGGAAGGGTGGCTGATACATCACATATTTTCATATAAGAAGTCCAAATTAGGCTTGCTGGTTGTAATTATTAAAGAGTGGTGTAATTGATTAATTACCTACATGTTTTTCTAGGTGAGGCCTGCAATCGTGGTATCTAACATCGCATATGTCATGTCGATTTTAAAGAAAGAATACTGATTTAAGAGGCAACAAATCTGCAGATTTTAAACGACATTTACTACTGATTTTAGACTTGCAAACGAGCTAGACGATTCAGATTCATTTAGTTATCCCTATAGGCATGCTTTCTATGCATGATTGATTTGGGACGTTTGTAAGAGTACAGGAATCCTATAGGCATGGTACCTAGCGTACATTTGTTATTTTGACCTACAGACGGTTTGCCTAAGGTGTGTATGCAAAAGCGCAAAAACTTATAGACATGATTTAGAAAGCAAAGGAATAACTTATAGGCATGATTTCTATACGCAGTAATGAATACCTTATAGGTAGGATATCTATATGTAGATGAATAGACTTATATGCATAATATCTATATGCAGATGAATGAACTTATAGGCAGGATTTCTATGTGCAGTAATGAATTTATAGGCAGGAATTCTATGTGCAGTAATGAAGACTTATAGGCATAATTTCTAATAAAGCAATGAATAGACTTATGGGCATGGTTTCTATATGCAGTAATGAACAAGTTATGATGGAAAAAATAAACTTAAAGCATGATATCTACCCCATATGCATAACATGAGAGTCCCTCCCCATTTTTTTACTATACACCCCGCAGTTATTACAAATTATTACAACTTGAAGGAATCCAAAAAATAACTAAATAAATTATATCAAAAATTGAAACTCCAACCAAGGACAACCTAATTCAGACTCCTAGTCTGACATATGGAATAAACCAACTTCGAAGGACCAGATTTTCCAAAGCCTTTCTCTTATTTGGGATGTGTCAAAGTTCCAAGGAGTTTCAAGAGCTCCAGGCAATGCTTACACCTCAAATATCATTATAGGATCATAGTGCAGTGTGGAAGGGCCAACCCTCAAATGTCCAAGTTCAGAGGGAACTCAAGGTTCCAAGGCAAGGCTA